>CM068591.1:17002219-17302219 GCA_035048485.1 Pteria penguin | reverse complement strand
GTAATATCTTCAGATGTGTTTTAGATGACTAAAATTATTTGTCGTGTGAGTTTTTAGGGCAGGACGTTTACATCATTTCGTATAGACATGAAATATATTGATAATATTTACTTTGTCGTGTTTTAAGATGTAAATTAAAAAACAGAAGTGTGCCAAATGGAATAATCCCTTCCGCACCAAACCCGCTTGGCATTTCAGGTATCTGTACATGCACTTAAAGTTTGATGTGAATATATTTAAATGACATATGACTTAAACAAATTACTTTTCATGAGTACAGAAGTAATGACAATAAAACCTTTAATAATATCTTATCATTTCATAATCTTTAATTGTCCATTTAAATAAAATAAAATTATACTGTCTTCTTTAATTTTAGGCATGATACATTTGAAATCTTTCTTATGGTAAGCGTAGGACATTTTGGCGTCATGCACATTGATAAGAAAACCCACAACATATCACGATAATTTGATATTTTAAGCTAATTCAACAAAGCAGTTGCAATAACTACATTACATTTAAAACCTAATCCAGATTCTAAGATCCGGATGATAACAAGATGCTAATTGAACTATTATTGGCAATAACTATAATGTACATAATACTGAATCATTTCATAGAAGTTTACGATCTCTTCCTACACTGAATATTTCTGTACAAGGATCTGAACACCGATTTACTTTCTCATTTAAGTGTTTCGCAAAGATTTCTGAAACGGTTCATTTTAAGGTCAAATCGTGTTAACAATCAGGGATTTGATTGCCAGATCTGATGTAAGAAGAGCAGAGTTGCTATTTCAAATGGATTTACACCATTCTTGCAAGATTTTCTCAAAAGTTAAGGGGATAACTGTTAAACTGTTGAATTTTTTTTACAGAATTGGTGTAATTTCTGTTAGAAGTTTGAAAAATTAACATTTGATCTTGCTGAAACATTAACCACTAGGATTAAGCCCAGTTTAACCTCGGCCAGATCTCGCTAAGTTTTGTTCATAGGGTATAACAATACTTGTACATAGAGCATGCGCTTATTGATTTTATCTCTTCCAAGCACCTAACCAAAGCATTGAAGTCACTCCCCAATGCAGTTACAGAAGAGTTGTTACAGAAAGCACTACTTAGTAGTATTTTCAGGAACAAGAACAGCGACACGAGTTTTCGGTGTAAAAATCACTTTATTTTCTTTGTTTGGTTTTCCGCTTTTAAATTTTAAGAGATTCTACTGAATCATTTCGCTGCATGTTCCGTGGATAACTTTAGTTATGTAGCTAACACTTTCACGGTTTTTAAAAAAACATGACATTCATACGATTTTTAATTTTTCTATTAATGACGTCACAAAAAAGAATGTATTTTTCGGGATTTTGTCGGACCGCAGATAACGTAATCACAATGAAAAATTGTGTTTTGTGGAAAGGTGAGTTACTTATGCCGACATCGTTTCAATAATTGTCAGGGCTCGTGCGGTAGTTTGCTTTGTTCAAGAGGTGCCCATGAACAACTTGTAGACAAGATTCGGGAAAATGGGGACGAGGGAGTGTGCATGTGTGATGAACGTTAATATGAAAATATGAGGAGAGAGCGTCCACTCCGCTGAAAAGACGTTCAAGGATAACATTGTTAAGTAGATTAAAGATTAGACATTGGACATGAACTGAATAATTGTCTATTGAGCTATAAATTTACATCCTGTTTTGATAAATGTGCACGATATTAGTTGTCATGACTAATGAGCTTTATATCGATAGAAATGAATGGATTACATGACATAATTGGTTAAGATTCATCTCTTTCTTATTATTATTATCTTAACATATAAATTAGAGTGGACTGCACTACCATTTACATGTATCATGAATGAAAATCTATTCGCAAGGAAATCTGAAATATAAAGATAAAAGATAATATATGCAACATTGATATTTATAACTCTCTCCTTCTGTTTTTGTTTTGATTTGTTTGTTTGTATTTTTTGTTTCTTTATTTATTTGTTTGTTTTTCTTGAAATAAAGGAAACATTGATGGAATCAAGCAAAATTATCATGGGAGGGTCCATTATGGGAATGAAATGATTTGTGGCAAATTATTCATTGTACTGTGAACATGTGAACAACCTCACCTAGTAGCTTTACATCAGGCGGTCTCTATGTAACTAGCCACCTAGTAGTGTTATTGCAGGTGTTCCCATGTAATTTACCACCTAGTAGCACTACAGCAATTGTTCCCATATATACCACTTAGTATATAGCAGGCGTCCCCTTATAAGTCACCACTTAGTAGCGTTATAGCAGGTGTTTCCATATAACTCGTAACCTAATAGCGTTATAGCAGGTGTTCCCATGTAACTCGTAACCTAATAGTGTTATAGCAGGTGCTCCCATAAAGCTTACCACCTAGTACTGTTATACATGTAGCAGGTGTCCAGATGCAACTTGCCACCTAGTAGCGTTACAGCAGATTTTCCCATGTAATTCATTACCTAATAGCAATATAGCAGGCGTCCCACATAAACTCGCAACCTAGTAAAGTTATAAAAGGTGTTACCATATAACTCGCCACCTAGTAACGTTATAGCAGGTGTTCCCATGTAACTCGTAACCTAATGGCGTTATAGCAGGTGTTCCCATGTAACTCGTAACCTAATAGCGTTATAGCAGGTGTTCCCATGTAACTCGTAACCTAATAGCGTTATAGCAGGTGTCCCGTATTAAACTTGCCACCTAATAGCATTATATCAGGTGTTCCACATGTAACCCAGCACCTAATAGCATGTTAGCAGGTGTTCCCATATAATTCACCACCTCGTAGCCTTATAGCAGGTGCTGTCATTGAACTCACTACCTAGTGGCGTTATAGCAGACTTCCCTTAATAACTCACCAACTAGTAGCATTATAGTATGTGTTCCCATACGACTCGCCACCTAGTAACGTTGTAGCAGATGTTCCCATATAACATGTGACCTAGTAGCGTTACAGCAGGCGTCCCGCATAAACTCGCCACCTAGTAGCGATATTGTAGATGTTCCCATATAACTCACACCTTAGTCGCGGTATAGCAGGCATTTCCATACACACCACCATCTAGTAGCATTATAGCAGGCGTCCCACATATAGTTCACAACCTCGTAGCGTTACAGCATAACAGCATAACTCGCCACCTACTAACGTTATAGCAGATGTTTCCATATAACTCACCACCTAGTAGCGTTATAGCATGCGTCCCACATAAAACTCGCCACCTAGGTGCGTTATTGCAGGTGGCCTCCATGTAACTCACCACCTAGTAGTATTATAGCATGCATCCCCCATACAACTCGCCACCTAGTAGCGTTAGAGCAGACGCCCTTCATGTAACTCACCACCTCTATATAACTCGCCACCTAGTGGGTTAAAGCAGGTGTTCCCATATATCTCACGACCTAGTAGCGTTATAGCAGGTGTCCTATAAATAACTTGCCACCTAGTGGCGTTATAGCAGGGGTTCCATATAACTCAACACCTCGTAGCGTTAAAGTAGGAATCCCTATATAACTCGCCGCAAAGCAGCGTTATAGCAGGGGCTCCAATATAACTCGCCACCTAAAAGCATTACAGCAGGCGTACCACATATAACTCGCTACCTAGTAACGTTATATCAGGTGTTCCCATACTACTCGTGACCTAGTAGCATTACAGCGGGCGTCCCACATATAACTCGCCACCTAGAAGCGTTATAGCAGATGTTCCCTTATAACTCACCACCTAATAGTGTTATAGCAATGTGTTCTACATATAACTTACCTAATAGCGTTATAGCAATGTGTCCTACATATAATTCACCACCTAATAGTGTTATAGCAATGTGTCCTACATATAACTCACCACCTAATAGCGTTATAGCAATGTGTCCTACATATAACTCACCAACTAATAGCGTTATAGCAATGTGTCCTACATATAACTCACCACTTAATAGCGTTATAGCAATGTGTCCTACATATAACTCACCACCTAATAGCGTTATAGCAATGTGTCCTACATATAACTCACCACCTACTAGCATTATAGCAATGTGTCCTACATATAACTCACCATCTAATAGCGTTATAGCAATGTGGCCTACATATAACTCACCACCTACTAGCGTTATAGCAATGTGTCCTACATATAACTCACCACCTACTAGCGTTATAGCAATGTGTCCTACATATAACTCACCACCTCAGAGCGTTACAGCAGGCTTCCCACATATAGCTTGTTACCTAATAGCGTTACATCAGGTTTTCCCATGTAACTCATCGCCTAATAGCATTATAGCAGGCGTCCCACATGTGATTCACCACCTAGTAGCATTATAGCAGGCGTCCCACATGTAATTCACCACCTAGCAGCATTCTAGCAGCTGTTCCCATATAACATCTCATTATAACTCACCAACTAGTAACATTATACCAGGTGTTCCCGTATAACTCGCCACCTAGTAGCATTACAGCAGGCGTACCACATATAACTAGCCACCTAGTAACGTTATAGCAAGTGTTTCCATATAACCCACGATAAGCAGCGTTATAGCAGCCGTCCAACATATATAATTCTTCACCTAGTAGCATTATAGCAGGCGTCCCACATATAATTCACTACCTAGTAACGTTATAGCAAGTGTTTCCATATAACCCACGATAAGCAGCGTTATAGCAACCGTCCCACATATATAATTCTTCACCTAGTAGCATTATAGCAGGCGTCCCACATATGATTCACTACCTAGTAGCGTTATAGCAGGCGTTCCCAATATAACTCAACACCTAGTAGCATTATAGCAGGCGTTCCACATATAAGTGACCACCTACTAGCATTATAGTAGGTGTTCCAATATAACTCACTACCTATTAGCGTTATAGCAGGCGTTCCCAATATAACTCACCACCTAGTAGCATTATACCAGGCGTTCCACATATAAGTCACCACCTACTAGCATTACAGTAGGTGTAACTCACCATCTATTAGCGTTATAGCAGGCGTCCCACATATAATGCACCACCTAATAACGTTATAGCAGACGTCCCCTATGTAACTCACCAGCTAGTAGCGTTATAGCAGGTGTCCCACATATAATTAACTACTTGGTAGCGTTATAGCACAAAGACAAAATCGATATTTAGAACTTAATACCGTCTAAAGTAATGGAAATTAAAAAAAAAAAGGAAAAATTCGATATATTGTACAATGTGGCATGACAAATGCCTGGTTATGTTATTATGTAATTATTATTAAGAAGTATTAAATGAAATGTCTTGTGTCGCATGTACGCTTTCCATGGCATGTGTATCTAGCCAAAAAGGAGACAATTTCTCCTCCAGTAGTCTTAAAAGGGCTATGGACAGCAAAAAAAAAATCGAATTTTACACTAACTTAAAAGCTTTTCTCATAGTACATTTGAAATACACATATCTATGAAACAGTACTTTTTTTTATTTGTTTATTCAAAATAGACAGCCGCATAAATAAAAACAGATTTTAAATCATCATAATGGCCCATGTCTGTTGATCTTTGAGAGGCTTAAATTTACTGATATAAAGAAAGTTCAGCTTCTACAGAAATCTGTCGTCTTATATCGATAATCTATGCGTGATTCTGTCGTCTTATATCAGTAATCTACTCATGGTTCTGTTGTCTTATGTCAGTACACTACACATGATTCTGTCGTCTTATGTCAGTAATCTACTCATTGTTTTGTCGTCTTATGTCAGTACTCTACACATGGTTCTGTCGTCTTATGTCAGTACTCTACACATGGTTCTGTCGTCTGATGTCAGTAATCTACTCATGGTTCTGTCGTCTTATGTCAGTAATCTACGTTTGGTTTGTTAAAGGTCACCAGGGATTCCATTCCAAGTTATATATCAACTGAACAACGCGGATGAATACAGATATCAGTTATTAGGTATATGTTGAACAATACGATCGGGAATGCGATAAACAAGAGATCTGTGAGTTGCTTTGCTGCTACATTTATGTTTGAGGGTCAACATAGGTTTGAAATCTTTAAAATATCTTACAAAAAGCCATTTTTATCTGTGGTTCTTGAGAAAATGTTTCCCGATTCGCCCGTTACATGGAACCAAATGCGCCTTTTTGTACAAGTATGATTCCCATTCTGCCATTGCCCGTTTAAACTATGTCTGATCACATTTGGCTCTTGAAAATATAAAATCTGGAGATGTTAATATATCGAAGTCAACAACGTAACACGGTGGTAAGCCGGTGTGGCGTAGTGGATAAGGTGCTCGACTCGTGATCAAGAGGTCCCGGGTTTGACTCCCGCCCTGGGCGCACCGGTGTTCTGTCTTTCGGATGAGACAGTAAAAACCGAGGTCCCGTGTCACGGTAGGCGTGGCACGTAAAAGATCTCTCACTGCTTCGGGTGGGTCCGTTGCATAGGTCTAAATTTGTATGCAATCCATCAGGCAGATGCCGTCACCATATACGTGAAATAATCGTGGAGTGACGTAAAACAATAATCAATCAATCAATCAATCAATCAATTATCACGGTGGTCATGGACATTAGGCAGTCAGAGCTGAGGAAGGTGTCAGGTAGAAGAAATTGTCTGTTTGATAGCCGCAAATGCAATGAATGCCCAAAACATAAAGTGGAGGACAAATTGAAATATAGGAATGACAAAAGCAACGCCTAACGTTGCATAATACGCTCGTCGCTTAATTTGAAGCGGAATTAAGTGAATTTATGGAGAAATATTATTAAACTCCATGAGAGGAGTAAAAAGTTAGGGTCCGGACAAAGATTTACCCATCATATACACTGTGACCTTTCACCTTGCAGATATGACCTTGGTTCTCGATAATGACACACTAATGGGACCTGGGCAACGATTTAGTGAAATATTCTTCAAATTTTCATGCAAGTGGTAAAGTTATACCCCGGATAAAGAGTTGCCCATCATATACATTGTGATTTTGACATCAGGCTGCAGATAAGCCCTTCGCTCAAGGTCATGACACATCCTTGGGTCGCGGGCAACAATTCTGTGAAATGTTGTTTAATTCCATGTAAGGAGTAAAACTTTCTGGCCAGGACAATCTGTACTGGACAGACGCTGGGTGGACGACTGACTAAAAACGCCATAATATAATACGCCTCGTCTTTAAGACGGGCATATCATAAAACAATTGGGGCACTTCTAATGGACATTTGAATATGACACGCAACAACGTCATCAAGCATTTGACCAATCAGAAGACATAATATAGATATCTGGTGATTTGACATTATCTAATTTTATAGTTGCGGCAAACCCATTCTTTTTTTTTTTTTTTTACCTAATAGTACTTTTTCAAGGCAACCCATGATTAAGTAAAAGAAGTGAAAAGTATATAGGTCGGTATGTAATACTCCTATAGGAGTATTTTATTTACATAAACTACATTTATTATTTGTATTGGCGCAGCGGTGTCTAAAATGAGGCAAAACTTTTTACCGTCCAATGAAACAAACAACTTTTGGATAAACACTTATCTCATAAAACTAACAATAATGTAACAAAGTACAAAAGCAGAAGAGGAAAAGGATACAAACAATACGAAAATGGGGAGGGGCATAATCCAACTCGTATCCCCCCTTTCAAAGTGTGCCTCAACCTTCTCGCCCTTGTGATACTCTCCTGAAATTTTGTATATTTACATTATGGTCGCCTTATGGAATATACATAAACAAATTTTACATTTGTCAAGTGGCATAATCATTTAAATAAATTTGGTTGAGCGACGATTTATTCGAGTTGTAGGCGTCCATCATGTTTAATTTCAGTGTTACAAAAGGCAAATGTCGCAGCCCACATAGACTATGACCTTCCAGGAATCACCTTGGGTTAAGGTCACGGTATATCCCAAGGCCATGGACACCACTTCTAGCCAGGAACAATGTGTAGAGAATCATCATCTTGTACTAGTGTTGCAGAAGTAATGATATAATTCAAATTTCAAAACGATGGTATAGATGTTGTACTTTGCAATTGTCTGTTATAGATCAATTAGTTTCTACCCCTTGCCATGATATTTGAATTGAGAAAATGACCATAAGCAAGTTTATATTTTTATTCTGGAGCGCTGCTATTTGATTGAATTGATGTACATGCATACAGAATATTTTCGTCTTTAAATGAGTTACAGCACTTCCAGAGATAATCATCACCATGGGTGAACCAGTCCCAATCCTGAAACATGCTTTCTTATTCAATTCATAACGTAAGTAATCAAATTAATGCTTTAAACTGCTCAAATAAGTCATATATTCAATATATCGGATATATTTACTCGCGTTTCAGTACACTTGGCAAAAGAAATATGTAATCTAACAGAGAGCAACAACATAGTGCACTTTTCGATCTAAGAGTGTTGTCGACCTTCAGTCTTGCTTAAAGTTAACGGAAACAAATAAGATACGATTCGTACATATTATATTGTCGACACCTTAGTCTCTTATTTCTTTAAATATTTCTGGATTGCGTCACTGTGTTTAAGATGTTGGTTGCATCCCCCCAAGCTCTGACCCAATGGGATTAAATTTTGAAACTAAAGTATGTTTTTGAAACACTGATGCCCCTATCTAAGAAACTTTGCATTAAACAGATGCAAGTCAACATTCCTATGACTGATTCTATCATAGACCTATCCATAAACAATGTTTTCAATTGTCAACGTCAAAGGTTAAGGTCAAAATCCAAAGGTTAACTTTCATTGATTAAGATCATAATCAGGTCATTATTTCTACAAGACTTAGTGATTTTTTAATAGCCCTATCAATATATAAAAGCAATGTTTTTATTTTGTCAAAGTCAAAGGTCAAAGTCAATATCAAAAATCTATATAGCATTTGAAAGATCTAATCATGATTGATCTATATATGAAAATGATATGCAATATTTCTACGAGTGATCCTATAATAACCCCATCAATATGTAAAAACAATGCCTTTAATTGTCAAGGTCAAAGGTCATGCTCAATATAACAGATCTATACTGTTTTTAAAAGATCTAAATACTAAAATGATATGCCAAGTATTTTTTTTTTCAAAGGTGACCTAAACGCCAGAGCTAAACCAAATTGTTGTCGCAGACGAACGGACGCCGGGACGGGCAGATGGACATCGCCATTTCATAGACCGGTTTTACTTCGCAATCCGGCCAAAAATCGTTGAATGCGACGCAAAACAACGATCAATCAACCAACGGAAAAGTCTCTTGCCTCTGTTTTATCTATGTGATACTGACAGCATACTAAGCAGTGAAATTTTCTCATTTCAGATGAACGTCTTCATTTCAAGAAAGACAACTCTTAATTTCCCATCCATCCTAAAAGATATTAACGATAAATCTTTTATGTGAAAACTGTAAAACCGTCAAAACCCTGGGAACAAGTACTCTTACTCAAAAGAACTATTCGAGGTTAAAATCATGGTTTCAGTAGAGAAATGGAGTGCCCCTATAGATAAGAGGTCATGGAAATTTTCCCGAAAAGTATATATGACGAAGAAATAGAAACAAGAGTTGCCAGAAGGCAACGGAGCTTTCTGATGAGAACCAAATTTTAATTGAAATAGCAAAAACATTTTAAGGAGATCAGTCTTCAAGATCAAGGTCAAAACATAAAACATTTTGATATATACGTCTTGAAAGGTCTTGCCACCAGGAATACACACATGAAATATTTAGCCCCATCTCTTACTGTTCATATGTTATAACCAAGATTAATGTTTTAAAGGTAGGTCAAACTTCAAGGTCAAGGTTACAAGGTCAAAGCTTTTGGTACTCAATGAAAGGTCTTGGCACAAGGAATACACATGTGAAATATTAAAACCCCGTCTGTATTGATTCTAAAGTTATGATCCAGATTATACTTTCTGTCTACGGACGAAGTCGACGCCGTGGATATGATAATAGCTCTCCGGACATTCGTCCCGGCGAGCAAAACGGTACAGATATAAATGTCCAGATTTTCTCCTTGATCCAAGGTAACTTTTTTTATGTAACTCTGACCTAAAAGATAATGACATACCTATCATCCATTATGACTCTTAATATCACAGATTTCATCGCAGAATTTAACATTCTGTCCTATTCACAGTCCCCATCAAAACTTCGGTGCAAGATCTATCTAAATGATTTTTACAATTTTTATTTATCTAAGATTTGTTTTGCTTGCAACTTAAAAATTCTGAAATAAAGACTTTATCAATAAAGAGTACTTTCATAAATTCACTTAAATTTGTGAGAGAAGTCAAATGTCAGTTGTTATGATCATTCTTATCCCCATCAATCGTGACTTCAGGCCCAGAAGAGTTTCACATCACAGAGTAAGATAAATCTGACTACATAACGTACACCTTCCCCGACTCGTTTATATTTTGACGTATTCAGTTGTCGAGTTACGGCTACAAAACCGCCTTATTCAACTCGTCATTGAAGGGCGAACATGAATCATGTTCGGCATAAAAAATTCTGTTTTCTTTTATCGCATCATTATTTCGGTAAAACCTTAACAAATCATGTTATGTCTTACCGTTCTTGTCATTTACCCTCTAAAAATCACGTGAAATTTTGTATAATTCACTTGCAGTTTTATCAAGCGATTTGAAATTACCATTTACCGCTATTATGTCACCTGACGTGGTAAGAAATACAACTTAAACATCGATTTGAATACAGAACCCATTATTCATGCAATGAAATTTTGGTGGACAAATATGGACTACTGTAGAAAATGTGACCGGAATTTTAAATCACTTGAAAAAACTGCAAGTAGATTATACAAGATTTCACGGATTTTCTAATGCACGAATGAAAGAAATGGACTTGTTAATGTTTTCCCTGAGTAATGATGATGCAATAATAGAAAATTTAGAAATTTTATACCGAACATGTACGGAACAAGCCATGGATAACACAGGCAGCTTTGGATACGATGGGTGAGTGGAGGAAGATAAAGGTCCTGCTGAAGAAGTATAAGACAGGAACGTCCAAGACAAAGCTTCGACAAGAGTACAAGGAAAAACACTGGGAAGTCATGAGCGCATTTTACAGCCGGACATCAGAATATGAAGGGATTATATGCCATCACCGGAATCTTGGCTGACAGGACAAGGGCCCAGGGGAAGCTAATAAAAGACAAGAATGGTATCACCATTTAGATGGACAGGCAGAAAGGTGGAGGGAACACTTCAGTGAATACTCAATAGACATGCACCAGCAAAGAGAGCAGAAACTGCCCCTGTAGAAGAAACACTGCCCATACCACTATACAGCCTGACCCGACGTCAAAATCTACGAGTCAGGATAGGGGAACATTACTGTAGTTAGGATAAATCTTGAACATAGGTTTAAATCTACTGCTTTAAGCTCAGATTACACTAGTAGATTTTCTCCTATTATACTGTACAATGATATCTAGATAATGTAGAAATGTGTAATATTTGAGAGAGGAATTTTACACGTTAGTGGTAAACGGTTTACGAAGGACAGAGAGTTTACCTTAAAAACTTTAATGTTATAGTAAATGTTTCATTAATAAAGAGATAGGGGTGGGCGTCGTAGCCAAAGAAACACTGCCAACCTCGCCTATTGCACAGCAGGACCGTCCAGTTTTAATTTTCTACAAAAATAAGTCTGATGCTCTAATGCAGTAAACTTGCAAGTCTCAAGTGCTTAGAATTTGTAATATTTATGTTGATTTGTAGAAGTATGGTGGGTTTTTAAAAAAAAAAAGGGGGGGGGGGTATTTTAATTTGTATGCTATGATAAGGTATTCTTGAGTAATTCAATACAATATATGTCATGTCTACCTGAAGAAGAAATTGATTGATATATGTTACCGGTATAAAAAATGTTTTGATGTACTTCCTATTTAGACATAAATTAGTAGTCTCCAATTGGACATTTTTATTTTGAAATAATAAGTTTTTGAATTTAAGATAAGCTTGGAATGAAAAAATACTTATAGATTATACCTGTATCATTGATATATAAAATTTTGTTCTCAGTAGCTCATCAAAATGGATTATTAATTTTGTCTAGAAGTTTATACATGCATTTATTGTCATTTTTAGTAGTTTGTTGTTTACAATAACTTTATAAATTGTCTATGCATCTCAATCATAACAAATCTGTGTGGCAGACAGTATGGAGAGAAGAGACCCAGGGTGACTTTTACTGCATATGAAATAATACTCATTTGTGTTTGTAACATGCAGTGTTACCTACTGGGATTCAAATCACTGCAATATACCTAATGCCTGAAGTGAAGTCTTAGCAGGTATGGTATGATGTATATCATAATGGATTCCAGTTCTCCTGTACATGTAGAGCTTGTTGTGTAGCTAAAGTGCTAGTTGTCCTATATAAAGTACATGTATCAATTTCAATCCCGTCTTATGAATGAAGAACTAATATACATTTCTTATGTTTCCCCATTACTATGAATCAGACTATAGGTCCCTAGAGATCCACATCAGCGTGATGATGACTAAAGGTCCCTAGAGATCCACATCAGCGTGATGATGACTAAAGGTCCCTAGAGATCCACATCAGCGTGATGATGACTATAGGTCCCTAGAGATCCACATCAGCGTGATGATGACTATAGGTCCCTAGAGATCCACATCAGCGTGATGATGACTATAGGTCCCTAGAGATCCACATCAGCGTGATGATGACTATAGGTCCCTAGAGAACCACATCAGCGTGATGATGACTATAGGTCCCTAGAGAACCACATCAGCGTGATGATGACTAAAGGTCCCTAGAGAACCACATCAGCGTGATGATGACTAAAGGTCCCTAGAGATCCACATCAGCGTGATGATGACTATAGGTCCCTAGAGATCCACATCAGCGTGATGATGACTATAGGTCCCTAGAGATCCACATCAGCGTGATGATGACTATATGGAAGTTTTATAAATATGGATTTTATCACTTTAAACGATGAATAATAGACCTCTTCACTATAACTGCGGAGCTATAACATTGGACGGCAAAATCATTTACGTTGCCTCAAAATCAATTAGAATTATGTCAGATTACATTGACATGATAAATTTGGAGGGAACGTTAATCAATTTGCCGTCCAATATTACAGCTCCGCAGTTATCATGAAGAGGTCTATACAGTGTTCTTTAAAACTATTTTAGTCATAAATCAGACTTTTCTATAAACAAGAACAATTATAATATAGATGTATTCTTTAATCATGATCAAGGTCTTTCAAAAGCTTAGTTATAAAATCAATAATTTAATACTCAACATAAATCAAAGGTCTTAATAATAATAATAATAATAATAATAATAATAATAATGTACAAACACCAATGTAGTAAATGCTAAGTGTATCTCTCTAGACCATGCACTGATTTTGTATGGTACTTCATTAAATGAAGCAAGATAAATATTTTAAATGTGAAAATGAGAAATATTCATGAAATTAGTAGTAAACAATATTTAAATAATAATATGTCTTTTTAATAACCCCCCCCCCAATATGTATTGCGACATGATGACTTGTCAAAAAAGAGAAATGTGAATAAAAGATCAGATGCTTCTGACAAAGAGACACAATCCCTCGGGCTCAACTGGTTTCATGTGTTCCATAGGTTACTATACTCTAACTTGAAAATTAAAAAAAAATGATGGAAAGTTTTGCACAATTATAAAATTAGGAACATGTAAAAAATTAATATTGTTTTCTCCATTGCCAGATATTGAATATTTTATGAAGTAAAATCATGTGACCGCATCAAAACAAGAAAAACAGAGACTTCTAGCTATTTACTTTGATTGTTCTTCTCATTTTTTTTATCTCTAATTCTATATAAAGTTTCTTACTTTCTCTCTTTTTTTTGAAGGTCTTGAATCTTATGCTTTTCTAAATACATCGTAATTTTTTTTTTCAATGGAGCTTGCTCAAAATGACAGCGATCTGTTACAGTTTAAGAATTACAGCCACACATTTCATTCCGATTCATTATCATAATATCAACAGACCTTAAACTTGTCTAGGTTTTGATTTTGAATTTGGAAAAATTTTAACTTTGACCATGCAAGAACAAATACCACATTGCTTTGTTTTTTCCTTTTCAATATTAAATCCACCTAAGGAATGTGTCTCTTTGATGAATAATCTTAACCCAAAAATATATACACCAACCATTCTTCATTTTTGTGCCACCCTAAATTCCTTTATTTCCATTTTTGAACAAACACTACAATAATTTAATACTATTTACCTTTTGTAAAAATATGAAATACAAAAAAAGAAAATCCCTACTAAATGATTCCATTTTCTTTTGATATGTTACCCTAAGCAAACATATTTTTCACAAACTAAATTGTGATGCATTTTTCATTTAAGAATGTTATTGTGAAATTATAATTATACTTTCCTATCCTTATGATCTTAATCTAACGCTGTAAGTCCATCACCCATTTCTTGCTTCTTCACACTGTAGCAGACAGGTAATAAATATCTGTCTTAACTTTTATTCATCAAGAGTCTCTGATAAATATATGTAAACTTTAAAAGCTTAGAGTTTATGTTATCAATTAAAGCAACAACATATAGAATTTACAGATTTCACACTCTGACTGATACACTAAATGTCACATGACATCCTATTTGTTAGAATTTTCTTGGCTGGCTAGGTATTTTTTGTATCTCTTCTCTTGGGCTTCATACATCTTATTAAGTTTTTTAAGAGCGGATTTCGGAAGTTCTTTGCCTTCTGCATCATGGGTTGGCATTCCCTAAAATCAAAAAAACAAAATATACCTTTATCTTGAAAACAGCGGATGTTTAAAACACATATCAAGTATACAAGTTCCTAGTTGTTTGAAATGACACACATAAAGTGATGCAGACTTGGGACTCATTGATAATATTTCTGGAAGAAGAAAAAAAAAGATAAAGGAGACCACTGAATTACCTTGTCATCAAATTGTGAGTATTTATCTGTCTCCGGTATGAAGAGCTCCGAAGGTGGAATTTTATCTTGAGCTAGTTTTGCAGCCTCTTTTTCTTCCTGAATTGTAAAATAGTAAAAAGATAAATATAATCTCTTATACAAAGAATGAAAATCTGAATCAGCAGCAGCTCCAGGGTGATTAATGTTTCTGTTTGTTGTGTTACATCAAGATTACTGACATAGTGACAGCAATGATGGAATTTTCACATGCCATGGTATACCTCAATATGGAATCTCAACTTTTGTGTGTCATTCAAACAAGTTATCAGTGGGAGACAGACACACCGTAAATGGGGGTGGGAGGGTGGGTGTCAAACACGCTGTCGGTGGGATTCAAATTCTGAACATTTTGGTCCTAAGCCAAGAATGCTCTCGAATGAACTATGCAGGATTCACTAACATCATATGTAAATTGTAAAGTACAATGTATAAATAACAGAGATGTATTTGAAAAATAAAGCATGGAAGTACTTATGAAGAGAAATACTTGTACATAATACAATTAAAAAATAAGGCCCTGTTAACAGGGCATTATATGCCCAGACCAAGGACCCCTAGTGCCCACACCTGGGCCCCGTGGGTTCAGGCCCAAATTGAAAAAGTATGTATTGAGTCTTACATATACATTATACAATATAATTTAATTACATGTATATCAGCAAAGAGAAAGTTACATTAACATGAATTTTTTAGCAACTTCAACTCATGAAGTATCATGTGTAACCATCAGATTCCTTCTAGGCCTCATGATTAAAAAGTAAAAGCATAGATAACATTTTGGGACCCAATCCAAGAACTACATATCCCACTTTGGAACTAAGGTGCACAATTTCAGGCTATCATATGCTAAAATCGGATTCTTTCAAATCCTAATGGTTTCAAAGACACATGGACACAGATATTTTACCAACCCCCATAGACCTCCACCACCGGGGCCCAGACCCCACCACCAAGGCCCAGACCCCCACTTTGAAACCTGTATGCAGAACTCCAAGCTGTGCTCTATAACATGTCCACATCAATTTCTTTCTATGCTTCATGACTAAGGATATGCAGTGCTGACAAGATTATGTTACCACACCCATAAGCCCCATCCACAGGGTTCAGGCCTACATTTAGGAAACCAGGTGCACAACTTCAGAACTGTACCTTGAAACCCAGCATCAGTGTTTTCTTTTTTTCTGTTATAAGGACCCTTTCCAGTGGAAATTTCATTGACTTTTCCCAATATAAGGACCCTTCCCAGTGGAAATTTCATTGACTTTTCCCAAAATTTGTCTAAATTTTCCCCAAACATTGATCTTTTAGCATTACGCAAATGGGACAAAAATTCCTAAATGAAAAGGTACAGGCACCTTTGATAAAAAAAAAAAAAGTCTGGGCATAAGACCTGCATCGTCATATGCCACCATTAGATTCTCTCTCGAACTCCTGATTTAGGTAGAAAAGCATGGACAAAATAGCAGTTTATGTGGACATACAAAAATATGACAATTACCACTACGTTTTACAGCTGATTCAATGGAAGGGAGATGTATTTTTGCTTAGGTGTAAAAAAACATGCCTGTGTCAAAATTATGCTTTACCTGTTCTTTCCTTTTTCTTTCTTTCTCTAACCTCTTCTGCTCTTCTTGCTATGTAATGAACAGATATATCAATATAAGTTGGTTGGTTGATTGGTGTTTGACAATGCTATCAACAATTTTTCAGACATGGAAGCAGGAGGTAACCAACCTTTTAAACACAGTGGCATAATCCAGGAATTGACCTGATCGTCAGCGCCGCAAGCCAAGTGCTTAACCACTACATCAAGCCTGCCCCCATCAATATAGGTAAATGAATATTATTTTTAATATGTATATATGATTCCATGTTAACACTGATCTTGTTTAGATAAACAATATGCAATACAACAATGGTAAATGATAAATAGAAGAAATTTTAAAACTTTCTACATTATGCTGATTTTCCCTTATAAATCGCATTAAAACATTTGTAAATTTATCATTTGATTCATACCAGGATTGTTTGAACCTTCATAGTGGCAGCACCTGTTTTGTAGGACTTTAAACAATTGACCTTTGCATTAGACCTATTCAAAGCAGTGGGGTATCTTTCATGAATAATTGTAAACTATGATGTAGGTATTTACTATCTCGTCCGAAAAACAGAGTGATAGTAAATTCTTTACTGACAGCTACAATCCGATACCAGTTATCATATTACAACCTGCTTCATACACTGAAATACTCTGTACATCTATATTAATCTATCACCTCTAACAAGGAACTACAGTAAAGAGAGTATGGCCAGACTGCAAAACAAATTCAAAATGAGGTCAGGATCACCAGGTCAAAAGTCATGACATCAATTGAAAGCTCTGGTCATAAAGAATTCACGTGTGAAGTATCAAAGTCCTTCCCCTATTGACTAAAAAGATAATAGCCAAAGTTAAAGTTTTTTTAAAAGTAGCACAATTTCCACATCATACATGTAGGTCGATGCTGTGTATAGCTCGAGGGGCTTAAATGAAAGTACTTCTCTTTGTTGGTCACACTGTTGTATAGGTTGAACAGCTACCTCATGTAAATAACAATAGTATATTGTATATATTCATTAAAGTTTGCTTATCAGGTCTTAAATTACTTGTGAAATCAGCTGTAACTTTGTGAATACTTTATCCTAAGGGCAAATGGGCTACTGATAGAGCCAGTACTCTGTAAATAAGCAGAACGCTGAGGTAAATTTCTCAAATCATATTAATATAAAATGATAGCTGTTAGTGTGATATCATTGTATCTAGGGTATTTTGGTCATCATTATAATTCGTAGATACACACAGATAACTTGAACTGTATCTATCACTTTCAAAACCATCAAAATCCTCTTCCTCAGTATCTGGGTGAAAGATCAAAGAAGAGTGAGAGGGAGATCATCAATATTGTCTACAGTTTGTTCTTCATTATCGGGCATAATTTCTAGAATATTGCATATTTTCACTTTAAGAAACCCACTAATGATAAATGAAATTGGAACAGCTGTCCAAGCAACCTTCACCCACTGAAGTTGCATGTGATGCATGTTGCATTCAGCCTGTTTTAATGAATGAATGTTCACCATCACACATACCTAATTAAACTTATTGAAGGTAGATAAAAACATGTGTACATAAACTTAAAATTACATCAATTATTGATCAGCAAATCCTTTATTGTTTCACCTTTTTATACTCGTTTCACCATTTAGTACAAAAGATGACTTCGTATATTTGAACCATATATTGACTGAATCAAAACACAGGTGGAGCGGCCTACGATAAAAAAAATATATCGACCTATAGTCCAGAAATTATGGCAGGTAAAGGTCTCTAGGTCAAAAGTCATAGCATAATTTGAACCTCTGGTCATAAGGAACCTATGAGTGAAGTACTAAATTTATTCTCCTCTTAGTTGCTGAGATTTTGCTTCAACCAGAAGCTTAATCATTCTGCTTCAACCAGAAACTTAACCAAAATGTTGATGAACAGACAGTATATTTTAATGACAGAGTTCCTTTTAACAACATTTTAACAATACATAATACCATTTACCTTTTTCTTTTCAGCTTTTTCCTTCATGAGAGATTCTCTATCCACAAGCTTGATAGTGGGAGGGGTGCCAGTGTCTTCAAGTCGAACTCCCAGATTAGGAAGGGTTTCATCCCTTACCTCATCACACAGCTTCAGCACAGGAACAGCTGCAATACAAATATTGGAAAAATAATGATCTAATGCAATCAAGAATTCCTGAAAAATAATTTGTTTAAATGTGTGATATTTTAGGTTTGTGTGTATTTTACATTATTTGGCCAATGATATCAGCTATAACTAAGCAAAAACTGTTTCAAAGAGAATTATAATTTCATTATTTTGTATGTTATAAACATCACTTGTTATAAATAGATTGCTATTGTTATAAATAGACTGCTATTAATAAATAATTGTATACTTATACACATGGTTACTGCAACATATTTGCCTGTTTATGCAATATCAATGTAGCAACCAATAAAAGTATCTCGGTCCTGTCTGGCTAAATCTAATCCGACCCAGTAATCAAAGTATTTACAGACAAATGAATCATAAATTGAGTACTAACAAATCCAAAGTCAATACTACAAACTTTATGCATATAGGACTGATGTAATATCAATTAATGATCACCTTTAAGTTCCATAGATGCTTGTCGAACTTTTTCTCTGAAGTCGGCAAATGCCTCTAAATATGGCATAACAATTTCCTCTGTATTTCCAGCTTGCGTGCCGGTCATAGGGAAACCAATTTCATCTGTAGATTCAATGGCACCAAATATCTGAAAAACATGTGAAACACTGAAATATTTACGATTATATATTTTTAACCAAGATTATTTCATGTGTATGTTGACAGTCAATGGTTTACTGGTGGGAGAAATACTTGTACCAGTAGATTTCCTTTGCAGTTCACTCTAACACCAAAGCTCAAATTGTTAGTTGAGATTTCACAATGCTTTCAACAACTTTTCAGACATATCGCTACGTGGAAGCACAGGTGTCTGTGTAGCACTACCGTAGCTTTGCCTTTATTACCATATCAATACAGTCAGTGGCGAAGCTACGGTAGTACTACACAGACACCTATGTGTGGAAGTAGAGTATGACCTGAATCTCCTAAAAATAATGATGTAATCCAGAAAGCAAACCCTGCTTGCCAGCATTACAAGCGACTCATTTACACACTACACTAAATCTGTCTGATTCTTGTTTTATGTCACAAATAGATCCTCTCATTTATATGCTGACAGCATCTGCCTGATTCACATAAATCTAAACCAATGTAATGGACCCATCTGACAGGATCTTTTACGTGCCACGTCTACTGTGACAAAAAGGTCCTTGGTTTTTACTCCTTCAAAAGACAGTACACTAACAAACGACCACTTGGATCTGAAAAAGGGACCTTTTGTTTGCCAAGCACCTTACCCATTGAGCCACATCAGATTCAACACGTCCATCCCTAAAATATGGAATTATATGGATGTGTCCAGGATCTATAACTGTCATATTCATGTAGGGTTTTTCCGTAATATAGATTTATCTACCCTTACAGCAGGTATATGAGGTGGAATTACTGTTACATAATTCATTTCTATGGAAACTGATGCAAAATTATGGGAAATGCAGAGATAAAAATGATGTTTTCATAGATATTGTTTGCTGTAGCAATGGTTTCGATGTCTCATACTTACCAACATAATTGGAAATGACTGTGTATTATGAAATTAAAGAAATGGTTATGAAGGAGTAACCTGAGCAAGTTTTACACAACCCCTTCAAGTACAAGAACTATAAAAGTATCTAACATCAATAACATATTTTTATTAAAATTATCTATAATTCATATCATCGTAACTTACCCTGAATAACTTTGTAATATAATCGGCGATGTTCTGCAGCAGCATCCTGTTTGGACGTCCTACATCTCCGGAGCCACCTTTGAACTTTGCCTGATAGATGTTAGTGGTTCCGATCAATTCCTGAAGCTTATTGAGTGCCACTCTAGTATTGATATTATCTGCAAAAAGTGTACAATAAGAATGGTTTGATAAAGTATAATATCCCTTTGAACAACTTGTCAGTCCAAACTTGATTTGTGAGGAGGAGAGTGACCTCTGGAACAGGAGACGAAATTAAAATAACTCCTTTGTTCATTTTTTTTAACCTTTAACCTGATTAGGTACTCTGACAATGACAGGTGCTATCTTTTTTATTTTAACCTTTAACCTGACTAGGTACTCTGACAATGACAGGTCCTGTGTATATTTAACCTTTAACCTGACTAGGTACTCTGACCAATGACAGGTCCTGTCTACAGTTGTAGTATACGAACCCAATGTACACAACTCTACGTATATGAAAAGATTCCTGTTTACAGGAATATCATGTGGCAGAGACACATATTACTTCTTCAGAAACTAGAACTGTCCTAACGGGACAAATACCCCCCGCGGCACCAAAATTCAAAACAGGGCATAGATCTACATGTATATATATGACCAATATTTAAGTTTTGGAGAAGAAGGTAAAGGTCAAGGGGGTTGTGTAAATTCTTCTTGTATCAGTGTACAGGACTTGTCATACAGAATATTCACATGTAAAATGGACTCCCTATCTCTCTATGACTATACTTTACCATCAAAGTCAAAGTTTATCCAAAAAAAAAGTCAAATGTCAAGGCCAACTTCACAAGGTCAAAATGCTGGTACTGACTGAAAGGTCTTGCCTTAAGGAATACACATATATAGTATGAAGGTCCCATCTCTTTTCTTTCAAAAGTTATGGCTAAGGTTAAAGTTTTTAAAAAGGAGGTCAAACATCGAGACCAAGGTCACAAGGTCGAAAATGTTGGTATCGACAGAAAGGTCTTGCCACAAGGAATACACATTTATAGTATGAAGGTCCCATCTCTTTTCTTTCAAAAGTTATGGCTAAGGTTAAAGTTTTTAAAAGGTAAGTCAAATGTCAAGGCCAAGGTCACAAGGTCAAAACTTTTGGTACCAAAAGAAAGGTCTTGCCACAAGGAATATACAAGTGTAGTATGAATACCCAGTCTCTTTTGGTTCAAAAGTTATAGCTAAGGTTAAAGTTTTTAAAAAGTAGGTCAAATGTCAAGGCCAAGGTCACAAGGTCAAAACTTTTGGTACCAAAAGAAAGATCTTGCCACAAAGAATATACATGTGTAGTATGAATACCCAGTCTCTTTTGGTTCAAAAGTTATAGCTAAGATTAAAGTTTTTAAAAAGTAGGTCAAATGTCAAGGCCAAGGACACAACATCAAAATTTTGGTACCAAAACAAAGGTCTTGCCACAAGGAATATACATGTGTAGTATGAATACCCAGTCTCTTTAGGTTCAAAAGTTATAGCTAAGGTTAAAATTTTTAAAAAGCAGGTCAAATGTCAAGGCCAAGATCACAAGGTAAAAAATTTTGGTACCAAAAGAAAGGTCTTGCTGCAAGGAATATACATGTAAAGTATGAATACCCAGTCTCTTTTGGTTCAAAAGTTATGGTCAAGGTTAAAGTTTTCTGGACAGACAGACGGACAAGGTGATTCCTATATACCCACCAAACTTTGTTTAAGGGGGGGGGTTGGTTTATAATAAACATGTCCGTATGAAGACACCAGGTGCTACTATTTGAAGACAAAAATTCCTCTAGAACATATGCACTCCTTATATACAATATTTATGATGTCTATACAATTACCTTTTCACTGAACCACTATAATACAACCATTATAAGTAACCCATGTCAATAAAAACAAAACAGACGTCCAAAATTTGTACCTGTAGTTTCAAGTCTGTGAATCTGTGCAGTATGAAATGCATATTCAGTAAATTCCTTTTATGTAACAGTATGTCAATAGTTTTGTTTTGGTTTGTGATATGAGCCAGATGTGAACATTTATCTTGATTGGACTACAGCACTATCAAACACAAAATTACTTCAGAACTTACCACAAAGTGCCTCATGTACCCCAGCTTTGGTTTCCAAAAGTCTAGAATATAAGAATAAAAATCATAATTTCAAAAATGGAAAAAATCAGAATAAGCAGCCTAAGCAACTTTTATATTACAGTTAATACTGTCTTACAGTTCCCTTCAATTATGTATACAACTGCTTATAAAGCTTTGTTGTTTTTTTTTTAAGTGTAAGTTTTCCTACAAAATAAACCTCTGTATTATGATCACCTGTTCATAGAGGTCACATTTAGGCTTTCCTTTGCGTGAACCTTTTGTGCAAGTTCAACTGTGTAATGTTGTGAAAGGTCATTGAGGGAGAAGAATACTTTGCAGAATTAGATAACTAGAAAATTGAAGAATAGTCAGAAGGGTCCAACACAATGCCTGTCACTACGACCTTGACCTTCATTTGGTATCAGCAGAAAGGTCTTGTCATAAGGAATTCAGTTGCTTACTATAAAAGACCTACTTCAAACGGACCAATAGTTATTGTCTATGTTAAAGTTTTTCAAATGCAGGTCAAAGGTCACCATCAAGGGTAAATGATAAAAAAATTTTGGTACCAACAGAAAGATCTTGTCATGAGGAAAACACATGCCAAATATGAAAGCTCTAACTGTGACAGTGTATTAGATAAGGCCATGTTAAAGTTTTTGCTAATGGACAGATTAAACAGACAGATGGATGGAAACAGACAGACAGACGGACAGAGTGATTATTATCGGGCATCCGCTCATGAAGCGGGTCCTAACTACCATATTTATTGATGATAACTACTATATTTAGTGATAACTGCTACATGTGTTATATTTATAACAATAACATATATACCAAATTCATTTGGTATTTTTGATGCTCATTTCCACAAATGATGTCTCTTCAGTGATTATTAATTGATAATAATTGTTTTATGTCACTTCACAATATTTCAAGTATATGGTGAAGACACTTGCCAGATGCACTGCATAAAAATTTATACCTTCGTAAAAGACCAACTCGAAGTAAAAAGGGTTCTTTTTTAAACCATTAACAGTGACATGGGACCTCAGCTTTTTCTGTCTCTTTCAAAAGACAGGACACACGTGTGCACAGGGAAAGAGTTGAACCTGGGACTTTTTGGTCATGAGCCAAGCACCTAATCCACCAAGTCACAGCTGCTTTTGCGATGTTTAAAGCCAAACTTACATTTACATGTCATATTACAAAAATCCCCATGGTTGGTTGGTTGGTTGATTGGTGTTTTACGTCGCTTTCAACAATATTTCAGTTTTATCGCGACATTGAAGCAGGAGGTTACCAACCTCTTAAGCATAGTGGCACAACCCGGGAATCGAACCCGGATCGTCAGCGCTGCAAGCCAAGCGCTTAACCACTACGCCTGCCCCAAAATCCCCATGTGACTGACTATAAATTCTAGATTCAAGCAATGATGATATGTGTTCTTACCTTTCATTAAGACTGACTTCATCTGCATTCCATTTGTCAAAAGCTTCTATGCCGGTGCTGGGTGTGGATCGAAGCATACTCTTGACATTTAAAAAGAATTCCTGAAATCACAAAACAAATTGCACATTTAATAAAAATGAATGCTGATATTAGAAAAATCAAAAGACTAACCATATGGTAACAACGCTTATCTTGGGAAAGTGTTTCACTTTATGTTTTATAATTAAGGGGACTCTTTTTCATTTCTTCTGAATTCTTTGAGAGGTAGTTTCAATCCTCTCTGAAAATTTTTGATTATATAACAATATATATACAGCGAGGAATATAGAGATTTCTAGTTTGAGGACAGAATGAATTTACAAACTAAAACGGGTGAGATGTTCTAGCACTGTATCTATGGTCTATGAGGTCAAAGAACATATTTTATATGTCTCCCTAGATAAATACCATCCAAAGTTACCCCTAAGTGTTAATTTTTTACATAGAATTTTCAGTGACCATCACAATGAGAACATTTCAGCTACTACTGACTGACAAATTCAAAATGTGCTACTAAAATATCATATAACGACCCTTACGAAAAGGAAAATGACACACAACACACAGATTCTGAACCGAAAGATATTAATTATGTCAAGTTGACATTTGAAAGTATAATATTTATAAAAGGTGGAATATTAAAGACGGTTAGAAAATTATAATACAAAACGTGGCACTGGACAAAGAGATCCCTGAATTTCACTTTGTTTTAACAGTGGACACAGAAATCAATTCTTGTTCCTAGCCACAATTTATCACCTTGTCTATTACTCATTCCGCATGGATTTACCCACTGTTATTCCTAGACTTAATCGAGCACAAAAATCCACGTCATTACTTTGTGTATGTTACACGCAATGTTTGTCTACAATTTATTTGCTAAGATAAGCTTCAAAATACAAAGATAGTTCTGGATATTGGAAGTTTGAATATGATATTTTATAAAACTTCAATATACTAGAAACTGAGTTTCAGAAATTTATCTGACTTAAAAGAAATTTGAGTCAGCCATTTATAGTAAAGGAGTATTGTTTGTAGTTAATGCTTACATTGACCATTTTCTCGTATTTGAGAGCCACATCCATACTATTTTCACCATAGTCCAGAGTTTCCTTCCACTGATGCAGCAGGAACAGGAAGCGCAACTGACGTGGTGTATGCTTACTCAAGGCATCCTTGATTGAGATGAAATTTTTGAGTGACTTGGACATTTTGCAGCCCTCTATTGTGAGATGACCAGTGTGGAGAAAATAACGTACCCAGTGGTCATTTTCATAGTATGCCTGAAAATATGTATTTATGTTATTTAGAAAATCAAAGGACTCAAAAGTCCTGAGAGTCGGCTTTGCTGATTTTAAGTATGTAATCATTTTACCATTTTAGTGGTGGATTCAGGATTTCAGGAAAATGGGGGGGGGGGCAATCGACAACTTCATGGCAACAAGTTTTACTGCATTGTTGTCACGAGTTGAAGCTGAGCCAAGGAACGACATTCCTTCAAGTGGGACATTAAATAACCATCTTATTCACGATTCTCATAATGTTTTTACATCATTTATATTTAGAAACATACAACATTTACCTAAATATTTATATTGCATTTTCATTATCAGAGGAAATGCGGGAAGATCGATCTTTAAATTTGTCATATATGTGAAAAAGAACTAAAGTTCCAGAACAAGTTGGGGAAAACTTTAATTGAAATATCTCGATAAAAAACAAGCGATACAAGATCAAGACAAATGCTTTGTCCGGAGAATTACACAATCGAGTACATCAGACGGTGTCGGTGATAAACACATCGTAAAGTAGTCACAACTACATATTATTACGCGAAATTTGAAAACATTACTGCAACTCCTTTTTCGAGTTATTGAAACTAGTTTATGTTTAGCTCAAATTAACTGAGCTAAAGGTACATTGTGCTGATCAAGAATTTTTAAGACAACATCAGTAATTTTTCGGCACTTTATTTTTCAGCGGCGTAGTAAGCTCTATATCGGTAGTGAAAGTTATAACCCCTGAAAAGAAAGTGATTGCAATGAGTGCGGCTTCACCGAAGCCGACTCAAAAAACACTATCAATACTTCAGAAAAAAGCAAGTGAAGTCTCACGGGTCAATCATTATTACTAGAAATAAGAATTGTCCATCATTTACCATATACACTCGTGTATAATACACACTATTTTTCATAAAATCTGACTTTGACAAGATCTAAAACAAGAACCCTTAGATTTAGAACCTGTTTTCCAGACGTAAGAATTCATATTTCATCAGCGATATTGCTGTAAATGTTCTCTGACAACTATTGGAACATGACCATTACACTTTGGGAACCCTTACTTAACCACTGAAATGGATTTTGGACACTTGATAAAGAGATTATCATTACAGTTTTACCTCCTTGTGTTGAACACTTAACAATATGTACTGAAACGAAGACGTTTTTACAAATTCGACTAACATACTTTAAAATAACAAGTTCTGATGTAATCCAGTTATCTAATCATCGTTGACCAAGGTGAAATGGCTTCTGAGTCAATCAATCAGCCATTACCGTACACCCGACTGAGATAATTGGTTGTTCGCATTTCTTCTACCTTTACTGCTGTGTTAATCAGTTTATTTTGAACAAACACTGACACTTCAAGATAACGAGTGAAAAATATATGGAAAATGGTGGCTTTGCTTCCTTATTTGGTATTTTATCAAGAATACTACTTACAGTGGCTAATTATTACAATTTTATTAACCATTCTTTCAAGTTTTCTTTCTATTAATACAATGTTTGGATAACACATTAGTTTTATTACTGCAACTGGGTTTATCCCAGTCACTGAATATTCTAAGGTTCTGGAGCGGAACCATTTTGTGTTTTCTGTAAAGTAAAAGGTAAACTTTAGGTTCTTGACTACTTGCTTATGCTGCAATTTTATCTGCGTATTATACACAGATGTGTACTATACACGAGTGAATACTGTAATACTGCATCACTGACCACTGACTCTCATGCTTACCTCTGCTTGGGCTAGTTCATTATCATGATGGGGGAATTGGAGATCAACTCCACCTGAATGAATATCCATTGACTCTCCCAATATACTACTAGCCATCACTGAGCATTCGATGTGCCAACCTGGTCTTCCCTAAATGAAGACAATTTTAAAATTGGGAAAAATTCACTTGCAGTACCAAATTTATTTTAACAATTATCAATGGCAGCTTCTTTTTATTATAGCACTTTACAGTGCAATGTCATCACTTTAAAGTACTACTACATTTATTTAACAATAGAACGGTTTTTACTATCTTCACACACCAAAGTATACAAGTTCTAAATAGGATATCATTACCGGTTCTATAAAATTAAATTGTACAACATTTCTATGATTTTATCAATTAAACCTGCAAAATTTTAATGCCATATTTACAATCACATTTTTATTACATGTACCTTTCCCCAAGGTGAATCCCAGCTAGGTTCCCCAGGTTTTGATGCCTTCCATACAGCAAAGTCATTGGCACTTCTTTTTTCTTCTAATCTATCTTCTGAAACACTTAGTTCACCTGAAATATATAAAACCCAATGTCTGATTACCTACATTTAAATAGACAAGTACTTTAAATCCAGATATAAATAATTAAATCTCAATGTGGTAACAATAAGAAGAACACTCTGTCAGAAATTTTCGACTACTTAGCCCTTATCAAGTTACAAAATGATTGACAGTAACAGCTATGCGAAATCCACGCTCATGCCATATATGCTACAGCATGAATGAACATAACCTCAAACCAACAATTTCATAACCTCATAAATCATAAAATACAAGTTAGCACACACAAAAAAAAGTAAAGGCTTATGGTACAATTTACAAAAAGGACTTAACTACTGTACATAGGAGTCCCATCCATCAAAAGTTCTATATCAAAATTCTATTTCTTGAGAATCAACACAATATAAGAGGCTAATGCAAATACTTAAACTGATAACCTTATTTAGACTAAAAGCAAAGAAACAAGCGAAAGCATAATAAAAAGAAACCACATACAAAAAGTCAAAGCATAGCTAGGCACATCTTAACCAATAAACGTACTTGGACTTTAATATCATATTATTTTAGCCTAACATACCTATCAATTTTTAATGTGCTTAGAAACATGCAAGATCACTCTGAGAGCAAGAAACAACAAAATTTTAGGACTGAAATCCCAGGAGATGCGGAATTCAAAAAGCTATCCATGAAAAAATTCATAAAGTGAAGGATTCTCTTACATCATCAAAACGGAAGTTTGTAAACAATGATAGAAGAATTTTTCAATTTCTGGATTGAAAATCATGAGTCAGTACCCGAGAATGCAAGAGAACATGCATTTCTGTCATCCTACATACAAACAAAACAGGAGGACAGAACTCTGCAAATATTTATTGCAGCGGAATCGTCACTAATCAATATTTGTGACTTTATGGCAGTACCCAATAAATTTTGCAATGGTAGAATCACTTTTGTTAAGAAGTCTATGAAGGGACATGTCATTTCTATTACACTTCTGTGTAGTATTGTCCGATCGTATTACAATGTACATTGTATTACCTTTCGTCATCATCGCCTTACATCAATCAAAATGACTTGTGGCCTGTTGTGAAACTTGCTGAAGAAATCATTAACAAATATTTTGATAGGTACTAAGAGGACAGAGGGACACACATGAAGTGAACAAATAGCCGAAAAAGTAGAACCCATCGCAAATCATATACATTGGGTCATTTGGAATTGTCAGCATGATCCTGAAAAATTACGAGAGGCTGAACTCGAATGTTCTTCCCTTCTCCAATGTCCACACTAGCTGTCATTCTACATCAAGGTGTAGACTAGATGAGAATTATGAACCTTCAAGGTCACTTGTACAGAACAGCAAGGCAAAACAGTTATTAGAAAAAACAATTAAGGAATTGGTTATTAACAAACATCAAGAGGACTATATTCTTGCAAAAGATAAATTATATGTGATGAATGTACTTAAGGATACATTGATATCTTTTGGAGATGAACAGGACAGTTCTAATAGAGTTTAGCTGTCTGCCACTGGAACGGAAATGTCGATAGAGGATACACTTCCATATACTGACAAAATCACCCAAATACGCCTAATCATGCTAGAGGCCAAAAAGTGTACACAAAACAAACATTCAGTTATCGGTAGGTGCAAATACAAGTTAGAAATCATTGTCTGCGCAAGTTCAGGTTCTTGCTAGTTACCACAAGGTGTTTGTGCATGTGGGGATCTATTTATAATACTGCAGTGAGAGATAGACAGCTCCATTCCCATATTGGCTTAATTATTCACCAAACAGGAAATAAAGTAGGTCGTCCTTGGTCTTTAAGTTTTCTTTGTAAACTGTACCATTAGGTACTAACTTGTATTTTATGATGTATAATGTTATGGAATTGTTGATATGACATTACGATTATTTATGCTGTAGCATTTATCGCATGAGTATGGATTTCACATAGCTGTTTATTGTCAATCATTTTGTAACTTGATAAAGGCTAAGTAGCTAAAACATTTGTGACAGAGTTTTTTTTCTATGCATTGTTATTATACTCAGTGCACGTGACTCTGGAAGTGTAAGAGAGATTCAAATCTGAATGTATTTCTCCATCTTAAAATTTTCCAGTATAATACTATACTACATGTATAAAGCTCTAGCCACCTGCTGAGTTTCTGTCAGTCCATGTATAATATTTAATATCACTGTTAAAGCTACAATAATTTCAGTATAATGTTTCCCATAATCAATGACTTAAATGGCCAATACAAAATCCTAGTACAATTGCCTTATGCATCTATCCTCATGACATTGTGAAAATATCAAAAACTTGAACCTGTCCTCATCTTCGTTCAATGCTTTAAGTGTCTAATACATTTAGTCACTTGGTCACAGATGCGACTATCATCACAATATCGAGAAAAAAAAAATCTTGTGCTCACCCTCTCCCTCATTCAATGCTTTTCGGTCTCCATAGGCCTCTGGGACTAACTTGGCGTAGTGATGTTTTGGAGAAGTATCAAACTTGGCAGTATCAAAGTAAACAGAGCCACGAGATTCATATCTGAAGAATAAATCATACATAATGAATAAGTTACACTGACAATGAAATATTTGACTAGTTGGGCTTTTCAGTTGGATTTTAATTCGTGCTTCAGTTTTCCTAGTATTTAACCATTACTACCATACGTCACAAGTAACAAAATGAGGGCTACACATTTGAGAGATTTTAACTTTAGCTACATCACTTAAAAACCAGGAAATTCTATTCCAACATTTCAGCTCTAGGAAATAAATCTCTATGAGAACAATCTTAGAAGTTGATCACGTAATAGTTTTTAAAAAATGTTATTTCTCACCCATAACCGTTGTCAATTATTTTCTGAACGTAATCGACAATCTCAGGAACATATTCACTGACCCGTGTCAGAACATCAGCCGGTAAAACCTGTGAATAAAATAAATGTTTTGGTATTGATTAACCTTTCATCATCATAATCGGGTTATTCTTTCTATGAGTGATGGTTAGTTTCTAGTAAATACTGTTTGCTTTGTTTATTTGTTTCGTTTCTTTGTTTGGTTTATTTGTTTTGTTCCTTGGTTTATTTGTTTTGTTCCTTGGTTTATTTGTTTTGTTCCTTGGTTTATTTGTTTTGTTCCTTGGTTTATTTGTTTTGTTTCTTTGTTTAGTTTATTTGTTTTGTTCCTTGGTTTATTTGTTTTGTTTCTTTGTTTGGTTTATTTGTTTTGTTCCTTGGTTTATTTGTTTTGTTCCTTGGTTTATTTGTTTCGTTTCTTTGTTTGGTTTATTTGTTTTGTTCCTTGGTTTATTTGTTTTGTTCCTTGGTTTATTGGTTTCTTTTCTTTGTTTAGTTTATTTGTTTTGTTCCTTGGTTTATTTGTTTTGTTCCTTGGTTTATTTGTTTTGTTCCTTGGTTTATTTGTTTTGTTTCTTCGTTTAGTTTATTTGTTTTGTTCCTTGGTTTATTTGTTTTGTTTCTTTGTTTAGTTTATTTGTTTTGTTCCTTGGTTTATTTGTTTTGTTTCTTTGTTTGGTTTATTTGTTTTGTTCCTTGGTTTATTTGTTTTGTTCCTTGGTTTATTTGTTTTGTTCCTTGGTTTATTTGTTTTGTTCCTTGGTTTATTTGTTTCGTTTCTTTGTTTGGTTTATTTGTTTTGTTCCTTGGTTTATTTGTTTTGTTCCTTGGTTTATTGGTTTCTTTTCTTTGTTTAGTTTATTTGTTTTGTTCATTGGTTTATTTGTTTTGTTCCTTGGTTTATTTGTTTTGTTCCTTGGTTTATTTGTTTTGTTCCTTGGTTTATTTGTTTTGTTCCTTGGTTTATTTGTTTTGTTTATCTATTCATTTTGATCTCGGTTTATTTGCTTTATTTATTTGTTTTATTTGTTTGTTATGTTTCTTTACTTATTTTGTTTCATTTTGTTTATAGGTTTTGCTTATTTATTTTATTTCTTTGTTTGTTTTGTTTTTTTTTGTTTATTTGTTTTGTTTCTTTGTTTGTTTTGTTTCTTTGTTTACTTGTTTTTTCCTTGGTTTACTTGTTTTGTTTCTTTGTATATTTCTTTTGTTTCTTTGTTTGTTTTGTTTCTTTTTGTTTATTTGTTTTGTTTCTTTGTTTACTTGTTTTGTTTCTTTGTATATTTGTTTTGTTTCTTTGTTTACTTGTTTTGTTTCTTTGTATATTTGTTTTGTTTCTTTGTTTACTTGTTTTGTTTCTTTGTATATTTGTTTTGTTTCTTTGTTTACTTGTTTTGTTCCTTGGTTTACTTGTATTGTTTCTTTGTATATTTGTTTTGTTTCTTTGTATATTTGTTTTGTTTCTTTGTTTACTTGTTTTGTTCCTTGGTTTACTTGTTTTGTTTCTTTGTATATTTGTTTTGTTTCTTTGTTTGTTTTGTTTCTTTTTGTTTATTTGTTTTGTTTCTTTGTTTACTTGTTTAGTTTCTTTGTATATTTGTTTTGTTTCTTTGTTTACTTGTTTTGTTCCTTAGTTTACTTGTTTTGTTTCTTTGTTTGTTTTGTTTCTTTTTGTTTATTTGTTTTGTTTCTTTGTTTATTTGTTTTGTTTCTTTAATTCTTGTTTTGTTTCTTTGTATATTTGTTTTGTTTCTTTGTTTACTTGTTTTGTTTCTTTGTTTACTTGTTTTGTTTCTTTGTTTATATCAAGCTAAGATCATTTCACTTACAAGGTAACTCATAATTCACTCATCTGATAGATGGCAGTAATTCTAAACACAGGAAGTGAACTTCTTGTCTACCACCACTATTTGGCTGCCACTTTGACTTTGTAACCTTAACTAGGATCTAAACTCAGAGACTCGTCACAGGCAAGAAGTCAATCAGTTTGTAGAACTACAGTGGCTCTGCTTACAAATGCCAAACAGTAGAAAAATTAAATATATTTCTTTATAGCTTGTATGTATACTATGTTATATTATTTGTAAAGCTTACATGTAGACTTTCCATATCTTTGTGATAATCTGCCTCAAAATACTGGGGTAGCTTTGAAAAAATAGAATTATCAGTAACCTCTGACCCATGGAGTTTATCTAACCAATCACATAGCACATCTTTAGACGACTTCAACAGATTCTGAAAAGAATAACATTTTATGCTTAAATCTTTGGTAATATTGGTAATATATTACTCAGATTCAGAGTCCTAAAACAGTCACTCAACATAAGTGTTTGGTCTTAAATCAAAGTCCCAAACACTTCTATTAAGGTAGCAGTCTCATCACAAACTCATTAACTTTTGGCCGAGCAAGAGACATTTAAAAGTTTGACTGGCCTTATGAGTACTATGTGACTGTACTGAATGCTGAAATGCTATAGAATACATTACTTGAAGTGGACTATGAATCTCTATTATTTCTGACAGTTCAATAAATCCATTTAACAAAATAGAAAATCAGTGAAACATGCACTGTTAAATCAGACGTCCATGATTCAAAATGAAATACATGTACAAAAATGTTTAAAGGGACATGACAATTCTATCAATGGGCTTTAAGACAACATCAAGAAGTGTCAAACTTACAAACAATCATGGATAATCCTAACTGCTCTGCTAAACACTTAATTCTCATGTTTTGTCAGGAAAAACATATCATTATTTTTTATCTGTATATATTGCACTCACCTCTTTGTCCTGTTTTTCATCTGGAACCTGGCCATTATTCATCTTTCCCTCTAAATCCTTTATGGCTTTTTCCACATTCACCTTAAACTTACTTAGCATGTTCTTCTTGTCTGGGTCTGTTTCATTCTCAAGCTTGACAGCAAACGGCTGAAAAACAAAATTACCCGGTAATCAAGGTAATTCACATCATAATGCCTTGTAAATTTTCATTATCATTTAGTATCATTTGTACCCTATGGTTTGTGTTTTACTGTTTTCAGCTTCAAAGACTGATTTGTAGACTTTAAAATTCAATATTCCTTCAGTATTTATTGCATACAATTTTAGAAATACATTGTATTATCATCAATAGCATCAGAACATCTGATCTGATAACCAATAGCATCAGAACATCTGATCTGATAACCAATAGCATCAGAGAATCTAATCTCATCATCCACAGCACCAGGAAGTCTAATCTTATTACTCACAGTACAAGAAAATCTGTTATAAGCAACTACTGCATCAAAGAATATCATCTGAACACCAATAGTATAAAAATATTTCATTAGATCACCAGCAGCATCAGACGACCATCTGATCATCCACTTATACTCATCTCACCATGCAAGAATAAGATAAGCAGATACTTTGTATAGTCTATATCAAGTTAACAAGATTTCAGCTCCGACAGAATATGATATTAATACAAACATATTGTGAACACATTTTGTTTATTCTTGGATTATTAATGATTTCTAGTGCACCTTGACCACTTACTCAGCGTAATGAATGCATGACAGATAGTAATAAATGATTTCTATTGCACCTTGACCACTTACTAAGCATACTGAATGCACAACAATTTGTAATAAAGGGTTTCTATTGCACCATAACCATTTATTGTGGAAAAAACAAGAAGTAAAAGATGAATAATTATAATAGAGTGATATATCACAGTATATTATATTATTATTATATTACAATATCGTGATGTTTTTTGAGTTGTCATACTCCAAGCTGTAGTTATTTCCAATGAGGATATTACCTTCAGAGCGTCTTGGATGTCTCCCAACACTTTGGTGAGTGGATGGTTGGCTTGTATATAGATCTCCCACAGGTGGTTAATCCGGGCTCTCTTGATGATCTGTATGACAAAGATACCCGATTATAAACTTTCCTTCTCTTTATAACATAAACATTTTAGTACACAGGAGGTATAAATATCCATTGAAGTGTTTTATTTACTTATCTAATATACTATACATATATATACACTATAATCAGGATGATGAAGCCGGCATGGCCTAGTGGTATCGTGCTGGACTCTTAATCGGGAGGCCAGCTTCGATTCCCGCTCTGGTCGTGCCGGTGTCCTGTCTTTCGGATGCGACAGTAAAAACCGAGGCCCCGTGTCGTGGTATGCATCGTGCGTTAAAGATCCCTCACTGCTTCGGGTGGGTCCGTTGCAAAGGTCAAAATTTGTATGCCCCGCATCAGGCAGATGCCGTCACCATATACAGGAAATATTCATGGTGTGATGTAAAACAAAAATCAATCAATCAATCAATCAATAATCAGGATGATTCCAGTTATACTGGTATGTTGGTGGTGTAGATGTCATTCATGCAATCCATGTTCAAGTTGATAGTGTAACCATCAGTCATTTCATTAATACTTGACAGGTATACAATGCCAACATTACTAAGTATTTAAAGCAATCATTTCAGAATAAGTGTTGAATTACACAGGATATAAATAGTGTTTAAGATATGGTCTATCAATATGGTGTTGTATTTAGCGCTTTTCTTGTTGTTTGAAATTCTTTTTTGCTATCAGATTGTACTCTTAAGGATTCATATATTATACATTATTATTACAATTATTACTTCATGTATGTGTTGATGGCATTGATGACCCAACCAAAGCAGTGAGGGATCTTTTACATGCCACAAGAGCTCAGTTTTAACTGACTCATCCAAAAAAACAAAGGATACTGGGTGTACCCATGGTAGGAGTCCAACCTGTGACCTATTGGTCCCAAGTGGAGTACCTCATCTACTTTTCTACACTGACTACATATATCAAAAATTATCAATGAAGTGTAAACTGAAAGGAGCTTATGAGAAGTCATTTGGAATTACAGAGTTCCTTTTAGTAGAGTCTCAAAAGCTGATTAGACAAAGGTAATAAAATGAAATTTACAAATCAATGATCAATCTGTGGGGAAAGCAAATGATAATGTAAGCCAATGTACTTGTTAAATCAGTGGTTTCTCTCCACCTCATCCTCCATTAAACACTGGTTGCCGTACATGAAATAACCCTGGTGTACTGATGAAATATGACAATCAATCAATACTTGCTTTAATCTATTTCTCATGCATAGAATTTTTCTCATCTGTGGCTTTTCATCGCTTACCTTGTCATCAATATCAGTAATATTCATGCAGTAGAACACATCATAGTTGAAGTAATCTCTCATCACTCTCCGTAAAATATCAAAAGATATGTAGGTCCTGCAATACACATTTACACATCACCTTTTTTTATTCATTTTCTATGCAATAAATCCAACAAAGTAATGAGGAATCTTTACCTGTATACATATATTATGACAATGGCCTCTGTTTGTACTGTATTATCCATAGGTAAAAGACAGAGAAACAGAAGATTATAAATCATCGTAGAAATATGTTATGACAACTGTCTGAATACTAGTAATTTGATATGAAATAGAATGTGATTGAACCCTATTACCTAGATATTTCGAATCAAAAGGGAAATGAAAATACATTATCCACATTCTTAATTTTAATGTAATTCATTCATAAACAGTAAAATAATTTTGTAAATTACATGCAAAGAAGCTTATGGAGAGTGATAGACAGAATGAATACACTAGAGTGTAGCACCACGACAAACATGTTGCTGAGGAAGGCAAATAAAAGACATATGACAAAGATATCCAAAAGTATCACTGGGATTCTCACTCAGCACAAAAAATAGGCAATTTTATAATAATTTACTATGAATTTTAATGCACTAGTGGCACCAACTTTGGAGGTTCAAGTTGTAATCTTCACTCTTCACTCAATTGGTGTGGTTTACAGGCCTATCTTCACCTGGCCACAAAGTCAGTACATTTCCTTTCAAAGAATACACATTTAAAAATCTATACATAATCCTCCATATAGTGGGCAAGGATGAACAGATTACTTCAGTTGAGAGGTCACAAATATTTATACGTTCTAGATTTTTTTATATGAAGAGTTTACCTGGCATGCCCCATGTGGGCTGAATCATACACTGTAGGACCACAGCTGTACCACAGGACTTTCCTTCCATGTTGTGGGGTAAAAACTTCCTGAACAGAAATATAAAATCATGATGTAAGAGACTTGACAAATTCTACTTTGTCTTTACATGTATACATGCATAATATGCTAATGTGACACTCAAATAAAATTTTAAGTCATACCACATGTAGCATAGGACTCAACTTTCAAATAAAAACCTATTTCATCAAATCAGTTTGCCTTTAATCAAAGGTTTGGAAAGGCAAACCAAGAAAGGGAAACTAGGTTTCTATCTTTCCTTGTGGTTCCTATAACATACAATATATGACAATCTCGTGATAGACCTATTTGTGTGGTCTGGATGTTTCAAAGATGAAGCATTCAAACTTCACAAAATTGTCATCTGGACACTCAAAATAAAAATTTTGCCATTTGATAAAAATTTATGTTTATTGATTAATATTGACAAGATATCAATCAATAAACAAAGCATTTCATCAAATGACATGACTAATTGTCATGTAAAATACCCTAACTGACTCCGCAGAATTCTAATTTATATGCAACATTATAGATCTTATGACATATAATGTGGCATAAAAATACCAAAATTTTATGATTTCTTCAACTTCCTCCTCCTAAATGTCCCCTCTCTAGCTCTGCCACTGAAGTATACTGAATCAAACTGATCTCGATGATATCCTGATCCGTATAGTCTTTGAAGATGGCTGGAAGAGAGACCCAACAGTAGATGACGACAGGGCCAGCAGATATGCCTGCAGTAGATGACGACACACTCACAAAAAGGCCTACTGCAAATGTACCCTGTAATTAAATATACCAAGAAGAATTACAATCTCATAAAGAAGATGTACAACTACTCAAAACAAAAGATATATTCAAATCTTAGAGATATGTAGTATGTTTTTAAACCCTAAAGTCATCAGTGAAGGAGAGGGTATTCATAGTCTGGATAATGTCTCAAAATTACAAAGTCTACACTACATCTATAATCAGAACAGTTCATGGAAGCTATTGTGAACCACACAGTCTGCACTACATCTATAATCAGAACAGTTCATGGAAGCTATTGTGAACCACACAGTCTGCACTACATCTATAATCAGAACAGTTCATGGAGTCTGCACTACATCTATAATCAGAACAGTTCATGGAAGCTATTGTGAACCACACAGTCTTTGTTATAGGACACAGACGGTGATAGGAGATATCAAAGTACATGTACTTGATTTCTATGCAATAAAAACAAACTTTTATTACCCTATCTATTGTTATATATATATATTTCTTTCTTCACTTTACAGGGCTGTGTCAGTAACACACATATACAGAGTCATTACAAATGACTACTTCAAATACTTCCTACACGGTTTCCTTTTTCATACAAATCCTAAGAAAAGTAGCAAAATACATAGGCTCATCTTCCTCTTTATTATGGATACTGCATAAAGAGATACCAAACACAGGAAATGACAGGAAATTGAGACATGTGTCATCACTGTATTCAAACATCTTTTTGAGCTTCAACATGGAAGGGGAAGATGCTGGTAATCAGTTTATTTAGCTTGATATATTTAATCTCTAACCTTAGAAAAATCTCATGTTTTACTGATGAATATATAGAATATATATTTTCTTCACTATTAATTCAGGTTTGGACAGTTTTTACCCATAGTTTAGTCCTAATATAATACCAAACACTTAAAGTATGTTTCCTTTGTAGATTAGATTTATCCCTAGATTGTTCTAATGACTATGATGGAGTTAACTGCTCCTTGTATTTTATTTCTTTAATTAAACGTTCCATTGTACCTTTAGTTTGGAGTAATTTTCCTCACGATCATTGCGGAACTGACGTTTTGAATGGAAAATAGTAATGTTTGCCATAAAATTTTAGGTGTCACAATATAATACTGACTGTGTCTTGCATCATTTTGCTGTAACAGTGATGATTCTGCAACTCAAAATGTCAGTGCAGCAGTAATGGTGAAAGGGTCTATTGAACATTTATTTCATTACTGTATGAGATACAAATATTTTAATGAGAGTCGTAGCCTATTATATGGTCAGGGATGGAATTTAACTTTTACCCATTCACTTTACAATCAGGCTAGTTGTAAACAACATCTACCAGTATAAGGACAAGTTAACTAGCCAGTAGTGAATGCATCAAATAATCAAATCAGCAGTATGTCGCAAACATTTTTTTTCCTTTAGAGCATGAAACTTTGAATATAAGGATGGAGAAAGAGTATTTTTACTGTAACTTGACCAGGTTATCACACTTTTAACTTGGCCAGACAGACTAAATGAAATATGACTCAACTTTAAGAGTCAAAGCTGCACAAAAGTCTCTGCCGGGACAAAATCTAAATGGGAAAATATGCAAAAACTAAGAACTAAGAAATTTTGAAATCTATCGAAAATCTGTTTCTACTCATGCTGCAACAATAAATCAAATTTTACTTCCATTGCTCTATCTATGACTGAGCAAATGATCAGAGATTTTAAGCCTTCTGCACTGTCTAGGTCATTTATATTGTAAAATACCTGCTAAACTATATCAACAGACATGCAGCTATTAGTGTTCTGATGTAGGAATTAACACATTAAGGGGAAATATACATCTATGTAATCAGCCAGAAATAAATGTTACAGGAGACACTGTTATTACACATGTTTAAAACATGGAAATCTTTCATTCATTTGCATTTTATCACCTCAATATTATTTAAAAAACTTTTATGATGTTACTGATGAGCAAGATATGAAAATGCATCAATGACAACAAAGACATAAAATGAAAATACTTCTTGTTTATACAGAAAGTAATAAGAAAAATCACCTGCATATAGATCGACGTGCTGTGATTGAACATGTAGAGCAAAATCTAGAGAAGGTCAACATAGTTGTTCACCACTTATTCCGCACCGACAAGGATGAATATCGACACCTCAAGGCAGCATTTGGCTTTGCGGCTGGGATTGTGTCAGGAGGAGTGCTTTTCCTGCTACTGTACTTTTTCTACAACATTTCTGCCCTGATTTGCCTGTATATCACCCTCCCCTGTACTCTCTTATTGTGTCTTGGCATGGCAATGTCCACAGCATTCCGTTGTATAATCATACTCTCTGCCACAACACTGACGACGGAGAAAGGACGGACAGCATTGTACTCCCTCATATTCGCTTTGCTGCTAACTGGACCTGTGGCAAACATATCTGGAAATTTACAACTCATATCTCAAACAATGTCCTGCAGGTAATGTTTAGTATATGCATACATCTGTATTAGGTTAATAACCTGGCAATTCCAAAATAATTGTCAAGAAAAATTGCTTTGACCAAGTCAGATTTAAAAAATCATCCAGCATCTTTAATGTGGTCAAAATTTTTTGCTAAAAATCAAGTCAGTAGAAAAGCAGCAAACCCACCTTATAATGGAACATTTATCTCAGAAGTGCATATTGTAGGCGTAATTGGTGGATGCAGTTATTAAAACAGGAGAAGCTTACTCTAATATAGCACATTATTTCCCCTCTTGGTTTTAGAGGTCCAAGAATGTCCCCTGTGGTATCTTATTATGTGTGCCCTAATGACACACCTTCATATTTTATACTGAATTATTGCTTTCAATAAAGACATCTTTGTATACAGTAAAATTATTTAAATCCGTGTTACAATTGGTACTCTAATGTTACGGTAGGCATACGTTCTAAACCATCTATCTTATTCAGTGCTGACATGGCAAGAAATCAAACTGCAGCATTAAAACGGCAACTTCAAGATCCAATCAACACAATCAAGGTAAAACATATGAAAATCTGAAGACTCATTCTCTGACTTGTATAATGCTGTCTTATAAAGAAATACAATAGGTTGGTGAAATGTCCCCAGTGGAAACAATCTGCCTACAAAAGGTAAAATTTTGAAAACAGACTGGACAGATGCTGAGATAGACCAGTATGTCGAATGTTATTTGCATTTTTGCATTCTGGTTAGTAATTACAAATTCAATTTCTGTATATGTAAAAACTACAAAAGGTAAGTAATGTTTCTATGCGCTTTCCTGATTCTTGCTGCTTTTGGAATTTGTGTCCAACTCCACGGAAACATAAACCAAACAAGTACATATTTTAACTAAATAATGAAATATACAGGTACAAAAAAAAAAAAGATTCAATACTACAAAATGACCTCATAAATAATCAACAATGATATACTGAAAAATTACAAACATTAGCATAAATTACATGAGATTCAATTAACCGTCTGACAGAAATTTACATGCAAAATCACTTCTTATGCAGGCTAAAGTGAGTGAAGCAGCCAGTACACTTTCCAGCATCGGTGATGCTTTAACATCGGCTTTCATGCCAATTTACAATGGACTTGAATCATTAGCATCTGGACTTGGAGCTGTTAAAGGAGCACTGAATGAGGCATCTTATGTAAGTTCAATCTATCAAAAACAGAAATTAGTATAACAAGAGCAACATAAAGCATGGCATCCCCTCGCTTAGCAGCAAAATCCATGGTACTAAACTGACCTTGATCTTTGGAACCCAAAATCAATAGGGATCTTCCTCCCAATATACTTAAGCTATATGTGAAGCATGAACCCAATAGGGTCAAAACTGTGACTTCTACAGTGTCTACATGGTTTTCTTACAGACAGAAGCACACACAAACCACGCATGAATGGTACCGTTACTATATCCAATTACTATATATCTCAAACTTCTATTTAAAGTACCTCAAGACATTATTTCTGCTTTATTAAAAATAAGATAGTCACGGCCTTCTTTCTATATAATAACAAAGTGTCATTAAACATTTCATACATGTACTTACACACATACATATTCACACACATTTTCAATATTATTCAATATATAATTTATAAACTCACATATAAATGTTTAGACCAATTAATAAAACAACATAGACTGAATTTGATCATTTCAGGCCTGTACTAGCATGTTTACATCAGCATACAATGACTGTAAAAATGGTATCAACAGTGCTTACTCTGACTGTAAGTCTACCTTAGACAGCATTCCTGTCATCGGGAAACGAGATGTCCAGCAAGCTCTAGACAGACGAATTACACAAAAAAGGCTGTTCAAAGCTCTTGAGCACATCAGAAATAAAAAATTCCATCAGGGGCAGACAATTCAGTGGGAAAAGATCGAAAAAAGATTTCAGAAGGACTTTGGGTTTCAGTCCCCAGAACAGTATGAAGAGAAGACAGATACCATTCAAACAAATCAGTCGTTGCACAGGTGATTACTACATGTGTACGAGTTACCCTCTATCTTTACACATTTACATTAATCAAAATAACATTCATTTCTGCAATCTATGCATATGTCTCTTTCTTTTATATTTACTGTTTTTAAGCAAAATATTTCAATTTGAGGCCAGAAAATATTTTAATGAAATTTTCCAATAATATCAATTCTAAGCCTGAATTAAATATAATTTAAACATAAACTTTGATGACTATTTTTGCAGCATTATATTTCGTTTATCTGAAAGATTGGTACTAATAAACCATTTTAAAGTATGTTCTGCCTATGCTTTTGAAGTATGATGATACTACATAACTGATATAAAAAAAATTATTTTACTTATAAAAATGAGTAATCTGGTTATACTGTCATACAATAATCTAAGAAAGATAACTCCATTTATTCTAGGAACAAAAGAGCTCTGAGTGATGTATGTACAGTGCTGAATGTGGGGGATGTATGTAACATCCTGTCAGTCACTAGTAACATATGCTCACCTGTTGAGGCTGCAGACAAACTGGTGACAGAAGCTGCCAATAAAACTAAGGAAGCATACAATTATGTGAAAGAGTGGTTCAGTGTCAAAGTATACAAATCTCTTGGCATTGAGGGAATCATAAACGCTTCCAAAACAGCGGCAGAAATATCACAACAGATCAAGAATCAGCTGACAACAGATACATCCTTTGTGGTTGGAAATTTATCCATCATTGGCAACATACTAGCCATTCTGTTACTGTACTTAATAATTCAGACATCTCTGCACCTCCAAAATTATGTTTCCAAGGACGACTATGACAACATTTATATCACTGACCAATTCAGAATGTATGACGAAGACTGCAAAAATCGTGGAAAACGGAAAGCTCTACCCTTGAAGAAGACAGAAAAGAAGATATATATTGACACAAGTTCCTTCTTGCTGACAGTAGTGGAGTTTAAATCAAGTTTTGTTGGTCTGCTCACCCTGTTTCTTCACATGCTGATATGTATCATACTTGTGTTTTTTGATTATGTGTTCTACTATGTCGTCTATCTGGTGGAAACGTATGGAAATATAGAAATTGGCATTACTGGATCAAGTTCCATTGTCTTGCAAGTAGTAGGAACAGGTGAAGTAGCTAAACTGCTGCAGGAATTAATGACAGGCATTAACCTACAAAATACATATGCAGCCGACCTGAATTTCACTGCTTGTCTCCCAAACGCCCTTTTGCCTAACCCTTCTAACCTTGTATTGTATGGTGTACTATACCTCTTTGTGTTTGGCACCATCATCATACAAGCCTATGGAATGAGAATTCGTCGAAGAATTGCAGCTTACTTCTACCCTAAACAAGAGATTGAAAGAATTATCTACCTGCATAAGAAAATACTGTTCAAACGGCAAGGCAGGCTGAGGTTCCAGTTTCAGCATATGAGAACAAAGAAAAAGGAACGAGATGCCTCACAGTCACTAGCAATAAGTCGGAAAATTGCTAACCGTATTCCTGCAATGACCTCTGTGTTGAAGGTCAATCAACGAGAGTGTCTGAGTTGTGGAGATAAAGAGCAAGAAGAAAGCACATTTTCTACCTGTCCAAATCCAGACTGCTATGGGGATTATTGTGCAGAATGTTTCTTAGACATGAATGAACACTGTGTATTGTGTAATCCTCCAGAAAAGACTGAAAATTTACTTAGTAAGGAAGATAACTCTTACTGAGGTCACATTTAGGTTTAATTTATAAGGGAGGTGGCAATAACTCCCAATAGGTGGAAAGAAGTCTCAAAGATAACTTGACTAAATACACAATTAGAATTTTGCTTATTTTATATTCAATTCATTAATGCATGTATTAATGTTAAACTAAATACTGTTAATTAACCATATAAAATTTCAAAATGTACATATAAAATACCATTTTCAAAGATTTCTGTCCCCCTTTACATTTAAATATTATTATTATAGTAAGCAAATAAGTCTATGAAATTAACTTGATGTTCCTTTTAATACCTTTCGTCTGGTACATGTATAATGTCAGTACCTCCAGTAACATCAGACATTGGAATATTATCCAAATATACCTACTGCAAAGCATCCTTACCACTTAAGTCAGTTTAATGTGTCGGACATTATCTAGACAAAAGGCGCTTCCTTTATGTACCTTCTCGCCCACATATTTATACATCCAACATATCTCTATTTGATGATAATGTAATAACCATCTAAACCCTACAATTTCCACCATTTGGCTTAACCAAAAGACTGACCAGAGCTGTCTCCTCTTTTATGAAACAACCAATTATACTGCTCCTAAATCTCAACTGACCAACCAGTCTGTTGGCTCTCTTATAGAACAGCCAATGCATTGCTCCAACTCTCAACTGACCAGCCAGTCCATTTCCTCTTTAGAATTGACCTAAATTGACCAAGTGTCATTATATCATCAAAATAATAACATTCTTACCCTCCCCCCTCCCTTCCCCAAGAAATATAAAATACTGACTTTGACTTAAATTTTCTTTTTTTTCACTGTGTCACTCTATTACATCATGCTGTTCAAGCAGTGTTTGTTTACTTAAGCAAGAAGTTCTCGGTATCAACTTTGACCATTGTAACAAAAGGACAGATGAATCATTTTTGAAAGAAATAAAATCATAATTGATATAAAATATCTTACTTCTTTGTTGTTAAAAATCGATGATACACACACATGTCCGCATGCCCTTTACTCCAATGCTCCTTTTCTTCCACATTGGATTAGCTTTTCTAAGAACGATAACTCTAGCAAGACTAGTTGTCACTATAGACCACGCCCCTAAATCTGATTGGTTAATGGACTGTGTATAGAGCTGACAGTAGGATTACACTAGCAACACACAGAACACGTGTGCTCGTGTAAACTTTTCATAGTTCTTGTTATAAAATGGTTACAATTGACGGGAACTAGCAGTACTACATGTCACTCAATAGCAATGAAATAGAGAGTGCCAATTTCAAGTGATCATATCTACAAATAGTTCTCGGTACATATGTATAAAATGGATGTTTATTCGATGTTTACCTGGCTTACGTTTATCCTGTTTCATATTTTGGAGTTTCATACTCTCCAATGCCGGGAGGAAATGTGGGACGGTATAGCAGGTGAGTCCTTTAGAATTAATCAATGCTGGTCGTTTCTGAATAGACCCGTTGCTTTACACCTAGCATAAGGGTCAAATGCGCCTCCAAGCTAGGACAAAATGTGGACTCGAGATCGTCTTAAAAGTTCTTGGCATAAAATATATGAGAGATTACACTAAGTATACCCGCTGGGGAATTCAAGAGCATCGAATTTTATCTTTGAATGATGTAAGCTCGAGTATGGTGTATTCTATAGAAACATAGGAAGGAATCGTTTTGCGTAAATAACACCGAGTCTGATGAACATGCAAATCGCTAATATACCGTTTATGGCTGCGAGGTAAAATGACTTGAGGAAAACGTAGGGAATCGTCCATTCTAAATATCTCTTGGAATGTCATTCCATACACAGATAATGGGGGTTTCTCTGTTGTGATTTAAAGTAAACGAAATAGACTGCACACCACAATACATGTATCATCTTCTGCACTGATATCAAAGACAAAGTATTTCTATATGTTCTGTGTCTTCTTTATTCTGCATATCCAGGGTCACGTAAATAACGACCACACTTATGTACCCGTAACTTGAATGTTTCCGTGCTTCTTAAGATGTAATCAATAGACTTATAAGTAATCATGCATAGGAATAAATGGTAAATCGGTAAACATCAAAGCCCGATCTTTTTATCTAACATATCATAATTATATTACTTATTTCCGTAATTATATGACCTTTTTCGGTATTGCATCAAATATAGACGTTTACAAGATCACGAACATGTATATATCAGTGGGTAAAAAGGTATGATGTATGGGACAGAAAGGTTCTGAAACATCCTTCAAATAATGACCCCCAAAAAAATCAATTTTGCCCAACATATGTAAAACTTTTATACAATATTGTCCAGAAAACCACTACACCACATTGTGTCTACACCACTGTATACAAAAACAGACGTCATGAAGAAACCTATATACTTTAAAAGGTGTCGATTTCTGTCAAGAAAGAATATCTTATCAATGGGGTTTAATTACTAATTCCTGAACGTACACCAACATTACTCAAGAAGATAAACAACGTAAGAGGCTATGTAACACCTCTTGTGTTCATTCGGAGTAAATATTGACGGACGAATTTAAATAAATTACCGCGACTATTACCCAAATACTATAGAGCTACCGCTAAAGAGTGGTATATAGGTACTAAGTAATAGTTTACCTATTGTGGAATAAATTGGAAGTCGGCTAAACTTGAGATCATACAGACTGTCATGTTTTAGACTGACTATTAAAAGTGATGGAAGTTAGACGATAGTTATTCAGGGCATTTACAAGTCCATTTCTTAAAATCTCTATTTCATTCAAATACTTGTAGATATATACAAACATTTACAGGGTATTCCATTTACATAAATGAATAAATATGACAGAGTTTAATGACTTTTTCGAATGTTTCTTATGAATCCCCCGCCCCTTTCCTCCCTTCTGACTCCGCCATTGCATAACGTAAGATCAGCTAAATCGTCTATTGATAAGACCATTGTCACCAGATCAATAATTTTGGACTACCGGAGAGTATTGCACAGGATATCGATGTAAGGAGAGTTTTATTCAATAACATGGATATCACATGAGATGCACGATCCGTTTATGAAACTTTAGAGAGAAGAAAACAAACAAAACAACAAACGAAAGGCGTATATTAAAATATTAATTATTATGTAAAGAGCGCGCGTGATTAACAAGGAGAACAAAATGTAAATGGTTAGGTATACACTGCTGCTCTTTTCTCTTTTCCCCCAAAATGAAACTTCCCAGAAAAATGATAATTAAAAACGAAATATATATCTTCCTAAAGGTAAAAAAATATTGAATTTTGCGAATTCTCAACTAAGTATACAAACATTTGTTTATGACATCCCCTTCTTGTCTGTGCCCCCAATATCCCCGTCAAAATTTTTTCAAACTTCTAACCAATGGCATCTTTCACACAGCACGTTCCGAAAGGTTATTGATAAAAAGTTAGAAATATCATGTTTATGAGAATAAACATGTCTCAATTATTGTGAATTCATCACCAGAGTGTAACAACCGTAATTTACGGTGTGATATCCGGAGATCCGAGGGATTAGCGACGTCTTGTACAGGTAAATTGAAAGACTCGAAAGTGACAAGACATTGATCGCAGGTAAATTTTATAACAAAATAAGAAAGCGGCGATAACGACGTATTAGCGATTTGCCGGGCCTGCTGATTTGTATGTTGTTGCTACATTGTCATGGTTACGCCTCATATGAAACTGACATGGTGTAATTTCCTCTTTACGGAATCGTATGATCAGAGGATAGTGACATCACAAAAACTCCACTAATTAAATTTTTTAAAAATGGGTATGAATATCGATGAATAGCGACTCGTTCATTAACTGTATTAATTATCAGAACGGACTCGTCGACCTTTGAAGTTAAATAAAAGCTGCAGCAAAACCAGATAATCTTTGTTTGAACAATAATTTGACGTGTTGTAATTGAATGCTTTAGCTCTTTTTGAACATGTCTTTACGCTAGACAACACGAGTTGTGTAACAGTATCACCCAATCTGTCTGCTTGTTCAACACTTTGTATTCAGTTTAATAATGTGTTTTCGTTGTGGACATGGCTAATGCTGATAGTAATGTTTCCAATACATAATATAAAATATCGGAAACTCGGGGATAAAATTACAATATTTATCATTAAAGCATTTTCACTAAAATTACTGTCGTTATAATGGAGGTCAAAGAGACCATTTCAGATTACTCTATGAAGCGTAATGTGGAATGACGATTACCATTATATTAACTATACATTAAAAGATTTTGTAACATAAATTTTCATTTCACATATATTAAATTGATACATATATAAATACTCCTTCCAATATAAAGCCCCTTTTTTGTTTATTTTACCTCGACTCTTTTCAGTAGTACAGATCGCTGCAGCCATGTCGGTAGTGTACGGGATTGGGGACTGGGACGCCCTAAGCTACGGCAACTCCTCGGTATTCGGTATGACCAAGTCTTTCGGTGGAAACCGAGGTAGACTCACTGCCTCGAGTGGTGTCGTTGCATAGGTCTAAATTTCTTTACAATCCATGCAGTAGATTCAACGTGGCCAACCAAATGCATCCAGTAAATAGAATTTCGAGTTAAACATTCGCAACGTAATTTACAGACCCGTAGGAGACAATTTTGACTAGGAGAGGAACATTTTGGGTAAGGGGAGATTTCTGGGGAGGACAGAGTTTGCAACCACTATAATAACCTATCAAAATATCAGGGAAAAAGAAGTAGACCATTTTATATCCTATACGAAAAGGACAATTACTGAAGCTAGGGGTGGAGGGTGTTATTTCTCCATTTTTACAGGCTGTATTTTACGGTCTATATAGTCATGTCGGACTCCTTCCGTCTTTATTCCCTTTCACACCTCGTCGTATAATTCATAACATGACCAAGTCTATAATTAATGAAATCATTGTCACATAGAATTAAAGGTAAATACAGATGGGACGTCCTTCAGCTGGATCAGTTTTCAATTACTTCACGACTGTAAACATAGTCAGTGTGTAATGAAAAGCTTCCACTAAGTGCCTATAACAGGCGAGTAGTCCTAACAATTGACGCTTAAAACTGCACTGAAATGGTCGCTTGATATCACATGAGCTTTAGATGTAACCGACTTCGCGAGATAATAATAGGTCTATCCTTTCTGCCCATTAGAATAATTTTCATCCTCTCATTTACTTTTGTTTTTAGTTTCATATACGTGGAGTCAATGGTCATATATCGATCAATTCCACATTCCCGTTTGGAGGAAAAAATGAAATGGGACTCGCTGGGGGCTCATCGTATTCATCAATATCGTCCATTTTAATGGGGGTTCTTTATTATGAATATAAATAAACAGCAGCTTCTATTCCTGTAGATTAAATGCATTTTTGAATAAAAATGCACGAATAAAACAATGACAAAAAGATGATTTATATTGTCTGTTTGGTTTTTATGTCCTTGTTATCGGACGCACATTTAACATGTTAAACTTCCGACATAATTCGAACTTGTGACCTTTCAAAACGACTCGAAATCCAGTCGGCTGTGTCAAAAATGAAAGAATACGAATTGCTTCGTCAATCAAAATAATACGAAATAGCGATTTTATCATAAATAAATAAATACATAAAAACTTAAAAAATAAATAAAAATGGATAAATTATTTTTCAATATATGAAACTTTTAGGCACATATGCAGCATTTAAAAGTATTACAAAATATTAAAAAAAAATAGATACATGATTGAAACAAAATACATGTATAACATAAATTAAACCAAAATGACCTCTTCCCATGTGAAAGCAATATTTTTTAACACATTATATTTCGACAACACCGACATGTATAATAATTAAACTTTTATCAGATGTGACTCCTATTGTATGTTAATGCTTATACACACACAACATATCAGATATATAGCTTCCCAGTCAATAATGTAAGCAAGGTTCATCTTCATGATCTTGCCTTGAAGCACATTCATCATGCTAAGCAAGTCCGGGAATCATTAATATTTTCGCTTTTACCATCAAGCATTACATCATAAAAATTGACCGGATAGTATGGCCAAACCATAAAGTGTTCCACTCTGTCATTGATGCAGAGATATCATGGCTTTAATCGGCCGAATGCGGTCATAAAAACCGTGCTTAAAATATTGGCTTCTGTCGTCCCCAACCTTTCTTCTAAACCCATTCGACAGCAAAACGACGAAACGCGGGCCCGACTTCACACAAAATATGTATATGAATTATTAAAGATGGTGATGAAATGATAAGTCTAATTCCATTGTAGTTCCTGCTCTATTGATACAAAGGAAACCCGAAGAAGAAAATCAATACACAAAACAATCCAATTAAAGCTAGCATTTGTCTCTCGACTCTGCCCAGCACCTGGTTACAGCTGCACGAGACCGAATTTCCTCTGATTATAGCTACAGCGACTAGAGGAAACGGTCATTTTCCCCGATCGGAGTCAAGTTCATGATTTTAGAATCAAAAGAATGCGAGCAATAATAGGGTTCATGATGCTAGAATAAAAGAAACAGACAATAAGATCCACATTTCTACTATTTAACAATGAAACCTCGTCACATTAAAGGCAATGTTATTTCAGTAATGATTGGTTTTATGGCGTCGATATCGACGATTTAACCGACAAATTTGTATTGAATTTATTCCAGTGCTTCATATGTCTGGTAAAAACAATAATGCATTTAATCTCATACTCAACTTGGATTTCTAATTGAAATTATGGTGTTATAACAAATAAATCACAATATGCATTCTGGTGTACTGTAAGAAAGAACAAAGATATGAAAAATTGCTGTGTTTATTGTTTGAGTTACACTTTTGACGAGAATTCTCTTTTTCCGAAATGAAAATCATCGAAAAACATTTTCGACTAATATGATATTGAATCTTTCGCTATGTGGTTTACATGGAAGTATGAAAGTTTTTAAATATTTTCAATTATTGTGTAATTTTCCCTTCCTAGAAAAACCTACAAAAAGATGAAGAAAATGCCAATTAAAGACGATATAATTATTCAAACTTGATCACATACACAGTATATAACCAAACTTTACACAAGCAAAGAGCGCAAGGACACGGAATAATTTCATATTCAAAGAGTGGGCATCACATATTGGCCAAAAACCTTCGCTGTATAATTCCGGTTTTAATCAAACATTTATATAAACGATGACGTCATATTCCCTGCGTAAACTGTAGAAAATACAAAAAAATGTACAAGAGCAACGGTAAAGGATAGAAGAGTCAGACACCACTTGACTTTTCCGGATTTCTGAGAATTCCGAAGGCACAGTTCTATGATATTATGATGTAATAAACATCATAAACATTTCAAATTTGTCAGATGAGTTCATGACAGTAGGAGCAAACCTATTGAAGAAATGCATATATTTATTACGTGACTCCATCCGAATGCTTCTGAATCCCTTCGTTGCCTACGCTTATACCAGAACTATTTGTATATAATTAGTACAAATAATGTGATATGAATTTCGAGGACCGACTTCAAATTATGTGTCGAATCTATGTCACATCGAGACTTCAACAACTGACTCAAATTATTCCTGTGCAGTTGTAAACTTTTCATGATTACAAAGCTTTCTCATTTACAAATAAACGAAGATACTACGGCGTAGAAATAGAGTCTCCATTGAATTCCATTTAAAACGTTGATAAGAACTGGAGGCGTATTTAATTCTTTGTGTTAATTGCGTTGAATGGTACTAGACCCACGTGACCGTTAAGTGACAAACTTCCAACGTAAAGCGGCTGCAGGATTATAAATTTATATTTGAATATTTGAAGCATATAAACAACGTCTTAACGCGAGAAATGAGCGATTATATTTACAGCAAACCCCCTTGTTTGATAGCGTATATTTTACAGAACAAGTAATGTTTATGATGGCAGCCCTTGAGGTTTTTACACAATTACACAATATTTTTATATATATACTTCAATCACAGTGAGAAATAAGGAAATTAAGTCTCTAAACAAGCAAAAGTTTTCCAGAGTTTTAAGTCCCAGAGTTCTTGCTTTATCTTTAATTAACACAGACAATGAATACATTTCGTGTATATATATTAATGTAAAACGGGTTTTTTTTATATAGATGGGTAAATGTTTCAAGTTTTACTGTATAGCACGTGTCTTATTGCTTACATGGAAAAGATTTCTGCTCTCGCTGTCAATATTGTCTTTTTCTAACTCTAAATTTTTATGATTGCTAACTTTAAATCATAAAAATTTAAAGTTAGAAAAAGACAATATTACTACTTGCAAGTTTGAGGGAAAATTTTATTTTAAAGAAATTAACACAAATTTAATTCACAATTCAAGGACAATCGAATGCCACAAGAAATACATGTAATCGAAAACATTGTCCTGGGTTGGTCCATTATGCACAAGCAAATCTCATCTCAGGTAGTAGTACATTGTTTTAGAAATTGGACTCTTTGGGGAATCACTACATTTATTTATCCATGTCAAAACACCAATGCCATATCGTCGTTCACTTCTGTAAGTCAAAACAAGGACTTAACTTAATATTGCATATGCATGTTAAATTGTCTCGACAAATTTCTACTCTTTCTACACACATGTTTTTGCCTGTCATGTTTGTAGAAGTTTCTATTTGACACATATGCTACCAAATATTTTTATAAGGTAATTTTTGGTACAAATCCATGTCAAATGTCATTGTCGTTACTCCCATGACAGTGATACATATTTAACAATATTTCAGATACGATGCTATGTACACCTCCATGTATATAGGTAGATATTCCAGTGGAAATGTCAAGGACAGTGCTCCGCATGCATTACTGTCAATATTTGGCGAAACACAATTCATCAAACTCTGCCGATATATCCAGGAAAAAAGAAAACATTCCACATTTTTGCCACCATCCTGTCAATTTCAGAGTAAATTTGGCGTTATTGACTTGTGTAAAAGAGAGGAATTAGATTAAAATCAAGTACAGCAAATCAATGATCCTACCAAATAATAGTATAACTGAATTACTATCAGTTGATCCGGTTATCTAAATAGATAACTCTACAAAACAATCAGGGATGCTACAGTTAGATTTATTACGAGAATTATCTACAAATATTGATTTACGAGACGGGCATTCATAAGAGTATTCGGAAATCTTATGACATTTTTGTATTGAAAGATATGTTTCCCGTGTGTAACAATCTGAAATCACCATTGGATGCTCTGTATTACAGACCTGGCTGCAGTCTTGCATTCTGGAAGTTGACGACACATAATCGTTTTCAGCAATTACATGAATTAAGTTAATCCTTAATCAACGCATTTGCTAAAACGTTAGCTGGCTCATTACATAAGGGAAGGAATCCATATCCCAAAAATGGGGAAATAGGAGGATTTTTTATGGGGGGATTTGTTTATTTATTTTTTTTTTGTTGGTGAGTTTTTGGGATTTTTTCCCAAAATTAAAGATGAAAGGAGGAAGGGTTTCCTACCTCGGGTCTTAGTGTTGACTCTTCCTGAGAATGTTTTACAGAGACTTTGTTGAGGGTTATTCAGAAAGTTGACAATAGTAGTTCAGAGATCGGACTGACTGCACGATGATAGTTAAATATACAGCATTGTTGTCACGACAATAATGATGTTCCCAGTCCTACTCAATTAACGAAGCTGATGTCGCGCGGAATTTCCCAACGTTCGATTTTTCAGTTCCGGAAGACGTTAATTTTCCTGTAAGTTTGACGGGTTATAGTCTCATCATTAATTTAATAACTCTGTAGATAGAATTCATTGTCATTTGCCTTTCCGGCATCTTCTGTATGCCATGTTGTTAGTTTTTTTTTACATGCATGCGTGTAAAAAAAACTTCTGCTGATTTTTTTTCTGAAACACTTCACTTTTCAAACATTGAGATGTTAAATCACTGACCTTCCATGCAAACTTGACACTAGACAGATTGTTCTTTCCCATATTTTTGAAGCTGTCGGGCGGGGAGGAGGGGGGGTTTAATTGGGATGTTTTCTGTTGGATTCCATAATTTTCCTCTTATGGAAGCAGAATGTAAAGCACTCTGGGAATCCATTCCAGATCGTTAACCACTACACTAAGACTGTCCCTTCTTTTTGAGGACTATACTCATAATGAACCTAGCACATCTCATGACAATAAAATACGAAAACAATTGGCGCGATGTTATTGGGGAAATCAACTCCACAACGTTCAATAGGGGACACTTATGGAAATCAGACATAAGATGTCCGGGAGAAGTAACATTTTCCGTGTAATTAGTTATACCCGATTGAATCTCACTTTTTTCAAGGAGAAAACACAACCGATGAAAAAGTATATTTACACTGCACATTACATCAGAGTATGGGTGTAATAGTACTGAGTGAAGAGAAAGTGTCATAATGTCAGAGTATTTGTGTAATAGTACTGAATGTAGAGAAAGTGTCACAATATCAGAGTAAGGGTGTAATAGTACTGAATGTAGAGAAGGTGTCACAATATCAGAGTATGGGTGTAATAGTACTGAATGTAGAGAAGGTGTCACAATATCAGAGTATGGGTGTAATAGCACTGAATGTAGAGAAAGTGTCACAATATCAAAGTATGGGTGTAATAGTACTGAATACAGAATAAACTGTTATAAATCTTTTTTATTTTCATTATCCTCCTCTGGGGATGTTTAGAATAGTGATAAAAAGACGATATTCTGGCTCGGCTTGAAGTTCACTCCCTGTATCTTGATTCTGGGTATATGTAACTTGGCTTGAGTTTGTGGTATAGCCATGCATGTGCTTAATTACCAATCATGCTTTCTCTGGCGTTACGCTGTTTATCCACTGTCTCGACAATCATTGGGGAATTGACATGATCTGCCGCTAATTTCCGAAACAGGGACTTACTCCATAATTAATAATTCTCAAGGTCCAGTGTATATACTGCATGCAGAATATAATACGAGATTAGAATATAAACAGAACATGTAAGTGGGAGAAGGGAAATGAGATCTAAAGGAAGATCTGTTGGAAGTGTATTCTACCATCAGTCTGTACCGAAATGCATGTAACAAAGCAAAAGGTAGAAATTCTAATATTGGGTCTGGTATTTCGGGCTGCCGTCAGACGTTGGGTCTGGTATTTCGGACTGCCGTCAGACGGTGGGTCTGGTATTTCGGGCTGCCGTCAGACGTTGGGTCTGGTATTTCGGACTGCTGTCAGGCGGCGGGTCTGGTATTTCGGACTGCCGTCAGACGGACGCTAGTGGCATAACATCAGACAGGCAGTGGCTCACAGTAAGTTTTTCAACAACTTGCACCTCAATGACCATTAAGTTTTTAAAAAAAAGCACTTTAGTCTAGAAAATCAAAACTGTTAATGAGACACTAGCCAAAGTGTATTTTTGAGTCGGCTTCGGTGAAGCCGAACCTATTGCAATCACTTTCTTTTCAGGGGTTATAACTTTCACTACCGATATAGAGCTTACTACGCCGCGGAAAAATAAAGTGCTGAAAAATTACTGATGTTGTCTTAAAAATTCTTTGATCAGCACAATGTACCTTTAGCTCAGTTAATTTAAGCTAAACATAAACTAGTTTCAATAACTAGATAACTAAATAAAAAGGAGTTGCAATAATGTTTTCAAATTTCGCGTAATAATATGTAGTTGTGACTACTTTACGATGTGTTTACCATCGACACCGTCGGATGTACTCGATTGTGTAATTCTCCGGAGAAAGCATTTGTCTTGATCTTGTATCGCTTGTTTTTATAGAGATATTTCAATTAAAGTTTTCCCCAACATGTTCTGGAACTTTAGTTCTTTTTCACATATATGACAAATTTAAAGATCGATCTTCCCGCATTTCCTCTGATAATGAAAATGCAACATAAATATTTAGGTAAATGTTGTATGTTTCTAAATATAAATGATGTTAAAACATTATGAGAATCGTGAATAAGATGGTTTGATTTTTTTTGTATAATTTCAACACTTTGATTAAACTTACTAAAAGAGTAAATCGTGTTCCTCACTTCTAACGCCAAAGAACTTACGTACATGTATCAGAATTCGGCAAATCTCGCTACAGTCAAAGGAAGTTATACAAGAAGGGAAACAAATCAACAGAAATCCTGTCTAAATGTATCGATGAAGGTTGAAGCAAATTGATATTTTTACTACATAGCCTTGTAACATCGTTCTAGAGGAAACAATAGCATGAATTGATCTGGGAGTCTTCGGATACAGCCAGCAAGCATTTAACGATCTTCTACCGCTTGACGCTTGGAAAGGTGATTAAACTAGTAACAATAGTGTACACCCATCGTCAAAATCTCCCTCGTCTCCCGATCATAGTACGTGTCGAACGCATTTCTTTTCCATACCGGATCGCTTGGCGCCAAGTTAGAAATAATTTGTATCATGGTTAATGTTTTTCCTTATCTGTCGTTATGACATACGCAATAAGAAATTCGTCATCCTTGTCCACAAACAGCTCACGATGTATCCAAGTTAAGAAATAACTCGTATCTTTGATTATTTTCTTCCGGATATCCCATTAAAACATAAAAGCGCTAAGCCTCACTGCTTGCAATTATAAGTAATGAATAAATGATAAATGTCTTATCATTTCAGTACTACTGTTTATTAGTATTTGGTACAAAATAACCATGTGTTGCGTTTAGCAACATTCGTTTATGATTCCATAAATAACTAATGACATTTATCAGTAGATAAATTTTGATATCACCCCAAAAGAAAGAGTCTCAACGTTTCAATATATCCTTCTTTGGGGATGATCTCGAAGCAAGCATTTGTTTACTTTTGGTATATAATTGACCTAAGTTGGCAAGAAGAAGAAATAATCGAATCATTTGGACTGCTTTGATTCTATCCTCATTGAAGATAAAATATACAGTGTATTGAATGTAGATAGATTGGCAAACAACATGCCATCATCGATTATTCACCTTGGTTTTCGATGCAAAATAACAAAGACAGAAAAATGCATCCCAATCCCATGAAATGACAAGCATGATTCGCTTATAAACCTATTGTTATTACAGTAACCCTGATATTATCTTTGTGCAATCCTTCAATTCTACACACGTGTCACGTGATCGGTATATGACGTCATTGGTTGTGTGACTGAATTAGTTATAAAATGGAATATTTTCGAAAACACGGATCTGGTATTGGGCTTTGGACTATCTAACATGTCAAAGAGTAATCAAGCCCCCCCCCCCCCCCTTCCCCACTAGACTAAAGCTTTAGTTTATATACAAGTACCATAAACATATCCCATCTATTAATGGTTATCAATATACAACATAACCGAGCGAAAAGGTCAATATTGACCAAGTTCCCACGAGAATACAACAGAGACGGACTGTCCTCAATTGACCACTCCTATAAGTGTATATCTGGTCAATACACACTGTACGGTCAAAAGCTGACCATGACAAGTTAATGATGAATCGCAGACGATATTGATTAAAGGTACAAAACCAGGTGATGGCATCCTCTCTGACTGTTAAAGACCGGCCAATGCCTTATTCGAAGTAAATGAAATATACCAAGAACAGCTGGGAAATTGGTAGTTGCAGGGGAGAGAGGGTTCGCTTCTGAATATTATCTTCCGAATGATCATTTTGTAAATCATTTAAATATCGCGAAAATGTCACTGCGAATTCGAGGAAAATAATTTTCATGAGATGGTGGTGTTTGTATCTTACACATTGAATTATAAGAGTTATAAAGCTAATGAGACAATGCTCTCCATTATCAAATTCTTTTATGTTTTGAAAATAACAAATTTTGTATCATTCATGAATCGCTAATGGCAAATTAAATAGCAAGCATTAAATGAAACCTTTGTTTTAAACTTTTATTTATTTGTAATTAACTTTATACTGGATACATGCATTAGATATTGTTAATGATAGGGCAACAAGGAATTGTTTTTCATCAGATTATACTTTAGGTAATGTTACCTTTCCCCGTTTTGTAAACAAATGTTTCGATCCTCTGAATGATTAGTTTACATATGAATGTGTATAGCTTCTTTCTCACTCCAGTATGATATTGGAAACATACAGGTGGAGGGGCCCTTTTTAAACGTGGCAAATTTTCACTATCAAAGAGTGGATTCTAACGCGTAAGACAAAATCTGCTGAAACCGCCCCTCGTGGCAGATTACAGGACCATAATAGGTCCAGGAATCGCCTATAAATTCCCTTCATATATAAGCGCTTTAGTGTAGTAATATCAAACCAATGTCTGGATAACCTCTCAGTATGGTAATCTGCTCCTGGCTTAATTAGTGTACAAAATACAGAAACTAACCATATTGAAACACAAAGAAACCACAATGCGATGTGCTCAAACCTCTAGGTTTGAATTTTCCCATCATTACTTGTTTTCTTAAGAAAATGACAATACACAGAGACAAACATTTTGACATTTCCATGATAACAGTATTATTCTCATAGACCCCATCAAAGCCAGCAGTGACCTCAAGTACGGTATATCGTAATCAAGTTATCTAACATCAGCTGATATAAAATAGACAAATTTAACTCTCCTCGACAATAATTCCTCGCGACTGAAATAACAACACATCAAGTTACCTATAAAACACAACAATTAAATTAAGCCCAAATTTTCTCTGATCAAATTGACAGCGTTACCAAAAAGCATGGGTCGAGTTGAAATAATTTGATGATAAGATGCGAGCTGAGCACATCGACAAACTAAATGCTCATTACCGATGTTGTAAAATGTAAGCATGGACTGAAATACAAATTTTCGGGAAGTGAGGTAACCTAATTTGTTGAGAGGGTTGTTCCACAATTATGCGTGGGGGTGAGCTCCAACACCTAAAGTGGTAAATTCAAATTTACGAAAACTCTTCGATTAAGCAGAGATTACAATTACATGGTGCTACACCTATCCGATCGCGAGGAATTGCCATGTCCCCTTTCCAGACTGTAAATTATTGCCAATCCAGAGGTTGGACTGTCGATACTCCGTCGCAGTACGGATGCCCATTTAAAGAAATAATTTACAACATATCGTTAACTTTGGACTTCTGAATTAATTATTTTTTCCTTGAATACTTTAAAAATGAATGCAGTTTCCGCGAAAATTAGTAAAAAATAAACAAACCTCAAGTAGACAATCAGCTATTTCTGCAAAATCTACGATTTGTCGTAAGTTCTTTGTCAAAGGGTGCATTTATGAAGCATGTCGAGCAAGTTAAGACGTATTTTTTTCTGAAGAATATAGAGCCGAAAATGTTCATACAAACATATGTCTCCTTTCTTAATTAACATTTATAATTCAAACAAATTAAGAAAACCAGAAAAAATATCGCAGTTTATTCTATCACCAAATTCTATTCAAAAAAACTCCTGATCTACCTAGTTCGATACATTCAATGGGTCGGCGTATTTTTCTTTGACGGTTTGTTTTTAATTTCCACTGTATGTGTATCCGACAAACAGGTTCGGATTTTCCGGAAAGTCCAACTGGCGTCCTATGAAATCGCGTGCTATATATAACTGAATGATATAGTATTCCTTGTGACAGTATGACGTTTGTTCCAAAGTACAGAGGAGAAGAATAGATGTTGCTGGTATCAGGTGCTATGGTATTGGAAATTGCATGAAGTGAAGTTACAGGGAAAATGCAAGTAAAAAAGATCACTCAGCTTAAACTCTGCAGCTATTGGTTTACTAATGCTTTTAAATGATCGATGATTTTGATAACAAGAATTTCAAATCTAATCTCTTAATGCCATAAAATTTTTACCGAAGGATGATGGGCGCATGTTCCAGTTTTAACATCTCTTCGTCTTCCGTTAAGTGCAGAAATGCATCCACGGCATCAATACACCAAGAATATTTAACCTTTATTGTTTAGTCCAACAGAAAACGAAGTATGCGGAGGAAACTACGGGTCATTGGCAAATGCATTGGAAAGTCTCGCCTAAGACGTGTTAGGAATCGAACCCCAAATACTCAGACTGAGAGATGAAAACCTAAAGTATTGCTACTCAGTACATATGTACGCTGCAAGTGTTTTACGTCGACAATAAATAACCTAGCCAAATGCTGTGAAGGTGGTCTATTGCTAGACAGCGACGTGAGAATCGGGTATCGCAGTATTGTCATAACATCTAAACAGCATATGCCAAACAGGAAGCATCTGGTGAAAAATAGAATTCAAAACTAAATCGAATCCCGGGAGTAATCCGTACATGAATGCGACAGAATGTTTCTTTCTAAATGAGTTCCGCCCATACTATGTGCCGAAGATGTACGACTGGCTTTCCAGCAACACTCGCCTCCTCATGCAAGAGAATTTGCCCCGTATCTTTTATGGCGCTTTGCATATTTTCTAAGCCCTGTTACATGCTAATTTGCCTTGAGAAATCAGCCATACCGATCTCTTCTAGGCTAAGTAAGGAAGGAGTTCAATACTTGTAAATCATATAAGGCAGTCTTCGGAGAAATTGCTTCACACGTGAATTTGTCCAACAATTTTAATCTATAGAGGCTTTGTAGTGACGTATTCCATGTTGGGTTTGTGGTAGTTTTATAAGATTTTACTCGCTCTGTTTTGTTGGCGGTTAATGCTCCATTCAGGAATATTTTTCCTATAACAAGGGACGCCAAATATAATGAAAATTTCAACTGTTGTTCTATCCTAGCTGAGGAAAAATACGTATCGTAACCGCGCGGAAGCTTGGGAACTTGAATCTTTTTACAATACGGCGAAGGTTGTTGTCTACAAAGACTTTACCTTATTTCCTGTATAACAGAAACAAATCGTTCCTAAATAACTCCAATTGTCGTATACTACAACCCTTTTTTCTGACCTCATGATTATATAAACCTAGAATATAGTCTGTCATAGAGCTAGCTACGTGGCTATTCGAGTGACTTCACTGACAATTCTCCTCCTTAGTCTTCCTTAAACACAAAGAAAGTGACAAAAATAGCAGAGATGTAGAGATTAGGAAAAGAATTGAAATTGCTGTTCTGAAATATGGATTTATAGGTAATGTCTTAATCTTGGATCCGCTCCTGATGCTGTAGATGTAAGGCCCCTCTATGCTTGCTTTCATTGATAAATACTTCTCCCATGATTTCCTAGCCGCAGTGATTGATGCCCTGGTAATTGGAAAAGGATTTGAAATTCAAAGAAGGGGACATAGTACGGCTGATTGCATAAGCATGTCAAGGAAGCTGATCTCTATGGGAAATAAGACAATGTATGGAACGTGCCGATGACAATGGGATGCTTTTCTGATTATCTAGTGACGCTTTCCAAATTCAGAAGATTAATCGTCAGAACTTAAGTTCATGTACTTTTACTGTTTGAATTTGAATGATTGCGTAACTCATTATTCTCGACTATATACTACGTGTTTACTACCGACCTTTGTTAATTAACGCAATTTAGCGAAGGGTGCTCGGGGTAAAACCAGTGCTCTTTTTCGTTGCATTTATAATAAATGTTCCCAAACCACAGAAGTAAAGTCAGCAAACGACCTCAAAACAAAGTCTTCAATGAAATTTTGTGTCACTGTTTATCACAACACCAAAATTATTTCATTTATATTTTTGCAGTAGGTGTCAAGCGTCGGAGGAGGCCGAAAACACTTCAAACCTCCGGCTGGTAAACTGGTAGATCTCCCCTTTAAACCTCCGACAGACACTGGTGGAAATCTCCGTTAAATCTCCAACCTCCGGCGGGCACATCTGTAGACCTGCTCGTCAAACCTGTAACCTATAAAAATGTACGATACGAATCCAGCAACAGTTCATGGAGTTATAGCAGATGATAATCAAATGTACTTATAGACTCATGTCATTCCGATTTTATCTTAAAAATGTTCAAAGTCAGGTTAGAGATTAAAATTTCCTTTGATTAATCATGCATAAACACGGATACCTATTTATTCCTATCTTCGGGTTCGAGTTTAAACATTTATTTCTTTCCTTTCACACAGTTATAAAGAATTTTAAATTCAACAAATGTCTTTGAAAGAAATAGAAGGCATTGGAATGCAGGAGTTTCCATTAATTGTCATGAGGATAGTCTTGATCCAGATCCCAGGTTTTATCGGATATGTGTATGTATGCAAAACATTCTTAACGAGCTTGGACAAAATTTGGAGGTATTGAATAGCAAATCAAGATGGTCATTCGATGAAACACTCCACTTGTCTTAAAACAAATGAACACACAAACAAAATGGGCCATGTATTGTTTAGTTTTATAGAAAGCTTAACATGATCACATCCATTTGAACTCTTTCCCTCTGCAAACATCGGTACATTTATTTGCTGTTTTAGTTAATTTAGTCGCTTTAATTCATGCATGCTTGAGTCACTAATGGTCAATACTGGTCAACAAAAGCCCGAATCAGTCCTGTCCGTTATGGAATTAATAAGTCCAGTTAGGAAGAATTAAGCGCAGGAATCTAGATTTGATCTAATAGTAAATATTGATGGCCGGAGATAGAGAGTTGAAGTTGTTGCCGATGGTTTCCCGGACTCTTGGTTATTGATTCAGGAACAGTTGCTGAGTATGGACGGGAGACTGTTTGTTTAAGATGTGAATACAATCTGATTATACCTTGTTAAGTACTTGCTTTATTGGACTTACTCATTGCAAGAGAGTTGACTTGTTTAAGCACTTTCAATATGTTGCTAATTCTTTGTAAAACAGTTGGTTTCTAAGCATATTGAAATTATTTCCCGTGTTTTTTTGCCATATAGAACTGGTGTGCAATGATACTTAAACTTTTGTTTATTGGGTTTGGAACTTATACAAAGGGGAAATACTCAACAATAGTACGGCGTCTTTTGCAAATTATAAACTTATTGACCCGAAAATGAACGCAAAATACTGGACCTCGCTAAAATGATATTACCCAAACTTGTTTAAGGGTATATTCTAAGTCCTTTTTCTAATCAAAAAAGATTTTAAAATGTTAATCAGTTAGGGTACTGCATTTTGTACCTACCCAAGTTTCATATCCAATACCTACTTGCCGTTGTATCTGACACTAATTATGTCTTGTGTATTGCACTTGTCTGAGTAGTTTCACATTGCTATCCTCTACAAATGACCATAATCGCTTACCTATCCCACAGCGATTCGACTCCTTTCCGTATTTTAAAAGCTATAAAATCTGTATCAAAGTGAAGTATTCATTTGTACATGTCTCATAAAGATTCACATCCCGCTATCTTCTCGATAAATCGCAATAGGTGCTCATTAAAATATAAAAATAAGAAAGACCCCTATAGCCTCGATAACCTCTCAATAAAACCGTACAGCGTAGACATTGACTTTAATGGCCACAACCACAGATAAAAGGTCATCTATCCCAACGGGTATGCTTATTTTGGGTGGTCCGAAACGGACGAAGTTTTGTTCAAACTGGAAAGTACCCTAAGGTCGGAGAGGCCGGATGTTGTAGATAAAAAGAGTAACCTGTCTTCTACATGAACCGTCCATGAAGGCTTACTATAAAGCAACAGATTAATGTCATAAATAAGGTATCTAATGCAGAATAGTATGCAGTTCTAAGAGCTTGAGTCTGACTTGATTTAGTGCATGACTGTACACGAATGACAGGACTAGGGAAAAAATAGATGATGAAAGCACCTCTCTATATATTGGAATTTAAAAAAGTCAATAATTGACCATATAATCCATCCAACTTGTAAAATCCACACACCTACAACAAACTCAGGGAAAATAGTTAGAACATACGACAAACTGAGTGATAATAATTGGAACATACAACAAACTCAGTGATAATAATTAGAACCTACAACAAACTAAGTCATAATAATAAGAACCTACAACAAACTCGGGGATAATAATTAGAAACTGAGGCAAGAGGTAACATTACTGTTACATGCCACAGTCACGTATTTTTTATTACATGTACATATACGTCTCATATTTTAATTTTTAAATTTACTCGGGGTGATGATGGAGATAAATACAAAAATTAAAGTCATGTTTTAATTTTTGTATTTTACCCTTTAACCCCCCGCCCCCCTTTTCAGTAAATTCAGCTTAAAACATGACATACATACATTCATACATCCATACTTGTAGAGATTGAATCAGATGGGCTCGCGTTAAATTCTGATCAGATTCTGTGCAGTCTTGCCCATGGGGTGCCATCTGGGCCCTTCACATGAACATCGAACACCCCCCTCCCCAACCACCTTTTTTCGATTCAGATGATGGTCAGTCTTGTTCACAAATGCCCAAACATTAGGTTGGATGACGGATGAATGAGACAAGCAAAGCACCCACTGAATCATCATGTCTGAGAATCTATCTTCTAGCATCTTACTATTTGATATTTCTCGAGTTTTCTTGGATGCATATCAAGTATATCAATTAGGAGTTTTGGAATTTGAAGAGGGTCAAGTACATCTGAACTATGGCATCATATTATAGGCGGAACCACTACATCAAAGAGAGCATAATAGAACTCTTAGATTCCTCAGTGCGAAATCAAACCGCTGGAAGAAGTCCACGTGCACATGGAGTAACAGATTTTTGCTAATACTTCATGCTACTGCAAAGGAAAAATTAAGATTTATCTCTTCGGTATGCGACACTTTTTGATTTAAATCTATTTAATATCTACGATTTTATCTCTCTCTCATTTTCTTTATGTATACCTTTTTCTTTTTATTTTCAATATATTCATATGATTAGAAGACCAATGGAATGTAATTTATATAATACCTGATTTTCATCTAATAATTATCATTTGAAATTTATCAATATTGCAGATTTTGACTTTTTTAAAACATAACCGGTCGATCACAACATTTTTACAGCTATGTAAAACCTTGATAATTTGTCCGTGTCTACATTATGTTTTACTATACTTTCGTCCACTTTCACAGTCGGTTTTGCTCAAGTTCACTCGGCCCTCCCTAAGTCGTTAGTGGATGGGATCAATCAGTGTACTTAACTTCACAGTTAGCCCGTATAAACACTTCATTATAATGCCCATTCATTACACATCAGCGCATTCATCAAAGTCGGAATGCTGTCATAAACTTCACACTCTCAAATCTAAATCAAATTAATAACTCGGTCCCCTTCTCACCCTCCATTTCATCTTAGTCGGAACCCCTCTGTATATTACCATCAAGCACGAGAACATCACATCTGGAGGCATTTTGGAACAAAGATAAAAGCGACTTTTATCTCCTGGATCGAACCCCTGTTCTTTTTTATTACATGCTCGGATCGAAATGGGAAGTTGGGATGGAATCACCTTTTGCTCGAAAAGCTTTTCAAAAAAAAAAAAAAAAGATTTAGGTGAATTTAAGGGGCACCCCTATAAGGGAGTGTCCACAAGAACACAAACCATGCGTATCGGTTGTATTCGAGTTCTATGAACACTGAATGAAAACGTATTCGACAGATGTCTAAATGAAAACTATGTTCCTACCAAACCTCTTCACCAAAGGACTTTTGACACTGTACCAAAAGAAAGACAAATATTACGGTAAGCTTATCCCTGTTCACACTCTGACCTCAGGTACGAACTCCCAATATCTACGTTTTCGAGTTGGTGAAAAGAAATCAATCATTTCATTTATGAACGTGTTGACAGTTGTTGTAGTCGACAACAAGGGGGCATTCTGAATGCGGTACGCCACGAAAATAACTCGCTTTCTTATGTTACACTCGTCACTTATAGATTTAATGATTTGATATACTGCACCTGGAATGAAATACAGGTGGCAAACATCGAAGAGTTACTCAATAGGTAAATGTAAAAATAGGACATGCCGTCATTATTTGCTTTTATAATCGATTTTGTAGTGTCATATTCTTTTTTGTCCTTAAAATAGATTTTACAACCAGTTACATTTTTATGCCGAGTATATCTAAACCAGTACATTTTCATCTTGGACTAAAACGGACACACTTTTAAATTTGAATGACAAGATGGAATAATTAATAACCATATTAATCTTTCAATATCTTGGTCTCTTAGGACTTTGAGTTTTTCTTGCAGTGTTTTTATGCTCTCTATTATCAACAAATATGTTTTGCTGATAAGGTTTTCATACCCTAAGCTCTTAAACAATGCGTGTTATTAGATTAATAAGCATTACACGAATATATTGGTACGTTTCTTTAACATACTTCATTAATCAAATGCTCAACTTATTTGAGGAGAAATCACTAGAAAGGGAGGGACACTCTTTGTTTGCCACGAGTTACGACTACCAGCGCCTGCTAATTACACATTTTGTACAACAGTCACACCATGGCATGGATCAACAGAGATCATGATATGGCTGTAATGGTGTGTAGAAGTGTTGGCTTCTCCTCATTAACAGTTGATCTCTTGCTACATCTGTATGTGATATCTAACAGAAAGACATTGCACGATACAGACCGATGATTGGCATCACGGCAGTTCACACACGCTGCTATGGGTATGGGCGTTATTCCCCCATTTCTCTCACTCATCAAATACAAATCCTCCCTATTATATTGGTATTAGAAAACTGAAAATTGAAAAGAGGGACTTGAGTAAGTCTACTACTCTAGCAGTACTTCGGCGTACTGCGACTGCCCGAATCAATGAGAATTAAGATATTGCTCACGTCCAACGATATATGGAAGATGTGTCCAAACGCACAATATGAGACACAAATAGGAAATAAAAAATCAAAACGCAGCAACATTCTTTTGATTCAAATATAGGATGTAGTTTTGTATATCAACTTAAAAATCGGTAAGCCAGAGAAAATCTTTCAAACACGGCCTTTTCAACCTGGTGTAAATAGAGACAGACAAAAGCTGAACGTCTGATTGACACACTATAATCTTGTCAAGTTGATGTAGTAATTTCCTTAAGCTCATTCAATTCCTGATAGATAATAGATGGTAGTAAAGAGAACTCAGCTGCTAAGACTGAGACAGACATCCCTGTCATCAGCGAGAATCACATGCCAACCATCATCTCCAATGTATACAACAATTACATCGGGATCGAGCTAGTAGATAATACGAAATCCCATCAATTTATTGAATCCGATGTTCTTATATTGAACAATTACCGCGTATTTATACGAGCTGAAAACTGGAAGACGAATGATGTGATAGCAAAATACTATGAAGACGTTTGAAAACGAGTTTTAATTGTTCTGACAATAATTTAGACTCAACTTCCACATAACAGTATTAATCTTCAGACGCATAATATTCATTAAATTCATAAAAAAAAATAGAAAAAAAAGAAAAGAGAGAGAGAGAGAGAGAGAAGGGGGGGGGGGGGGAGGGAGGGAAAAGAAAAAAGGAAGCAAGATGCCAATGAAACAAAGCATCTTACTACATCATTGTCATTGAGGATCAGAATAATTATAAATTTCATTTATTTTGATTTAGGGTTATGTGTGTGTGTGTATTCTGTTGTTGTTGTTGGTTTTTTGTTTTTGTTTTTTTTTTTGGGGGGGGGGGGTCTAGATCGGTAGAAAATGTATTTTTATAATTTAGATTACGTAGACTGATTCCCTGAGCCCCACCGGAAGTCGAACTACGGCATATCAAAGTTGGAGGTCTATAACGTTTCAGTACAACGCCTTTCTTTCACTCGATCAAAGATATTTCCTTCAACAGAAAACATGAACAATGTAACCGTATAGAACAATGTAAACGTATATATATACACCTAAGATGGCAGCGCACATCTGTTTGTTTTGTTTGTCTTATCATTGAGAACGAGCCCTTTACAACAAATTAGCAATACCGACGCAGTGCAAGATAGTACTGTATGTACAATCGAAACCTCCCAAGAAGTTCCGATTACAAAGGTCAGAGTGTTCGAGTTTCGGGTTTCATTCAGACGATAAGGAGATAAACTCCATGTTTATTTCAAAGTATCGAATTGTGAATAGACTGAAGTATGCAGGCGAAATCTGCATTATTACTGCTCCAGATGCAGTGTGACAAACCGTAGTTGTACGAGGGTCTTTTATTTTATTATTATTACGGTTTTGAAAATATTTGAGTACAGTACAACGTTGTGGAACGAGAGATTTCAAAAAGAAGGGCTTCGCTGCTATTTTTTAAACATTTATTTCAATCTAATTTCATAAATACAAATCAACCAATATGTTTGTATATATTTCATACATTCGTTTATAGTGCGGTCTACGATTCGAACAGTATCATTTATATCCAAACTGACCAAAGAAAGGAAACTGGCATGTTCTCATTCATAAACTCCAAGAATTTTATAGTCGTTTCTCGTTTATATATCAATAAACGAAGACTACACAGCAAATTTATCTTTAAAACCATGCCATGGAATTTATACCTTCTCACAAAGTAGTATTCACATCAAGTAACAGTTGCCAACCGTTACCAATTTTCGTATTATGATGTACCTCGAGCCCCGAGAAGCTCCGATCACCATTCTCTGACGTCTTGCTTGCGTGACTGCTTCACTACCTACTATTCTAGTGTCACCAGCACCAGTCTATACATAGTCCTGATTTTATACACCGCTCATTATTGTAGACAGAGACTCTAATCAGACGAAAATTCATTAGCTAGAGTCTGCACTCTCCACTTACCGCAGGAATCTACTTCACGTCATAGCGGAAATGACAATAACCTCGGAGATGGAGGGACCTATACTCAATGTCGACATGTACCATTTGTGCTGTGCTGTTATGTAATATGTATTCGAGCACATTCCATACTTCTGAGACGACCCATGTTGTCAGCGTTGATAAAAATAAAGTTGTTCCCTAGGTATTCTTTCTTTCTTTTAATTTTTTCTTTCTTTTTTTTTTTATTTATTTTTTTTTTTTGCGGAAGAGAAAGGGGGGGGGGGGGTACGGAAATAACTGAGTAGTTAAATTTGACATTATGCAATGTTCATCATTACTTCTCTTACTAACTGATCTTCTGGGGTTTTTTTCGGTCATGCAGAGGTTCCCTGATCTACATCTAGATGTACATGTGGTGGCGCAACATCGATTCCTGATGTCATTCATTGCAAGTGGCAACCCAGGATCACCACACATAGTCCTTCCCGGGTCGGACATAAGTGAACCACCACACATTTTATCTAGTTTATTTACATTGCACCCTCAAAATTATGGAGATGTGATCAAACTCGCACTTTTAAAAAATCATTTTGACAAAATTTTCACACTATTCCTGACTTATAATTTTTTTATATAAAAATGTCAGGAGGAAAAGTGGGAGGAATGAACGGAAATATTTGTAAATCATTTCGTTACCAGGTATGTTTGATTCATTGGATGACGTTCTGCTTATACTTTCCCATCGATGAGGAGTGGTTGAAATTATGTTTATTCCCAGATGCGTGCTCAAACAGTACAACACAGGACTTAAAAGTTTAATTCGAATATAAATTGCAAATACCTTAAAAGCTTTTCATTTCCTTACAAGGAACGCCTACAAAATGTACCACTCCAGTGATGCACGGCGTCATGTTTTGTAGATCTAAAAGAATCGAATTCCAGCTGCGCCAGGTGACACCTCACCCAGTTTTACTGTGACACACCCACGAGCATTACTCCTCGCACCACTGCTGGTTTGTTATGGTCTCGACAGCAGACAGGTGCCGCCACATTATGAACTTGCGTGTTAAGTTACGCGTTTACCAATGGCCACTGGTGGTAACAATAAAACCATCTAATACATAGCATAAAGTTTTTTGACACATATGTACTAATGTAATTCACTAATCTACCCCCAAGATTTCTCTGACGCCTACATTTCAGGTAAACGGGTTCGATATTTAGCTTTGAAGTGAAAGTGTGATCAATTCGTTTATTCCATATAGCTAAAGGCCGTATAATTATATCGAAAGTAAACATAACATCATTCTTATCTCCTATTATGTACTATTTTATCGATGAATTAATTTATTTGATAAATGCTTTGCCTTGAGAAAAAAACGCGGTACTCAATTTTCATTTATATTGTTCCCAGGCCTTCTGTCAATAGGAAAAATTTTATTTATATAACACCTACACTGGACTATATGGATTGTTGTTACCATCAATCGGAGGGGAAAAATATCCAGGTCTATAAAAGTCAAAATGAATCGGTCGATTTTTTTTGTTAAACGTGGCTTGATCGGTAAGATGCTGGGCTCATGGCCGAAAGGTCTCAAGATTGAATACCGCCAGTGGCTGGTAGTTGTCTTTCAGATGAGACAGTAATAACCGAGGCCCCGTGTTACGGTAAACATGGCACGTAAGGATCCCTCAGTGTTACAGGTGGGTCTGTTGTATAGGTCTAAATTTCTATGCATTACATCAGATAGGTGCAGTCAATAATAATCTTGGAGTGACGTCAATGAAGAATCCAACATACAAAAATTTGATGGATTATACATTGTTTTGGCTCATCAGTACTTTATCTACTGCAATTTTCCGCAGAGCTAAAATGATTCTACTGCGATGCAATTACTCAGAAAATGAATTAAGACATAAATACATGTAGGACTAAAATGATTCACCGCAATCATTTCATATCGTGATATTATTCCTACCGATATGGAAATATTACTTTCCTTATCATTGAAATAAATAAGTACATACATTACTACCCTGTGACCAAGAACTCCATATATATATATATATATATATATATATATATATATATATATATATATATATATATATATATATATATATATAATTGGTGTATCACTTTGTTGTATACTGTACATTACACACATTACTATTTTCGACAGACACAATTTCTTTTAATCTAAGATCATTTTTATCAAAGATAATACAGTGTCCAGTTAGTTTTCGATAATTTGATATCGTAGCCAAAGTAGAATCTAAAGAAAAAGATGTAGCATTTTTCTTTACATGTTTATCGCACGGACCCTAAATTTAGACCTTTACATGGACGACACGAGATAACGAGAAATCAAACGGAAACGGGCCTTGTATCCTCTGCGGCACCAAACAAAGAGTTGTACATACTGAGGTTTCGGGCCCAAGACAATGCGACCTGGAGTCTGGAAATATCATTTTTATATTAGTAGATGGAAATCATTTTCTACGGTACAAAAATTATATATTGATTTTGATATTATATCTTTAAATGTAGGCATTTATACATAATTTTTCGTTATTGGAACACATACAGGACTGAAACGATTGATCGCGTTCACATTGCGATATCTTACTTCACGATACAACCGTCATAAATCATTCGAGGCTGGAACGATTCCTATCGATGTAAGGCAACTCGAGACTTCACGCCCATTCATTGTCAATTCGACCTCTAAAAAGAAAAAGAAAACCCCGTTTAAACAGGTCAAATCGATCTTAGTAAACTATACAAAACCCAGTGTTTGATTACATTTGTCCAAATACAGCTAAATTGCATCGAAAAGAAGAAAACATACATGGCGCCCCTCGTCAATGGTTCTAGACAATACTAAGGATATTCGATCCCTATAATAAAGGCCGCTCAGATATATTCACGAACATTCTTTATAAAAACGTTTGATTACCACGTTTTTTTCTTTCATCATTAGTATACTTCAAACACTTGCAATAACTCTAGATATTTATATGGAGACGACGAGAACTGGTGCCAAATTGTTAGTAAACAATAGGAAACATCTCTTGTCTGATTTTCCATTTGTAAATATTGATTGTCTGAAACATTTATTGAAATTTCATCATTTCAATCTATTGTCATTTACTTTTTAAGTACATGATACCATCGCTTTGCTAAGCATTGTGTGACGGGAATATCTGTTGTGCGTTAAATACTTTCATCGATATTTACTAAATTACTACATAAATCTATCAAATATCATACGTGCATATACCACCCTCCTCCCTACTCAGACCGCACGGATATATTACTCCCAAAATATGCAGTTGCACGACAGCTGTCTGAAAATAACTATTTTTGTCGATTTCTGAACCTATACTATTTTCACGGTCGTCAAATACCCGACCACTGTATTTTGAGTGTAGATACTACTACTACTACATTTTCACTCTATCTGATGTTCTGTGATCAACTCATGCACAACTACATGAAGATAATGGGGTATTGCAATCATATTTCAAAAAGGTAATCCAATAAAAAGCGACTTTTACTATTATAAGATGGGCATTGGCGATGTTATGCATTTAAGCATAAATTACGTTGTTAACCTTGAAGTTGATCTACAGCGGCGTGTCCGCAAAACGACACGCGATCCCTCGCGGACTCTTACTACGTACCGACTTAAACAATGGCAACTTTCATGGAGATAATCGAGACTAATAGGTCATAAAACAACAGAGAGATTATCTTCCTCCCAGTATCGATCTTGCTTCGGCTTCCCTTTACATTTGTCTTTTCACTGAAGACTCCTTTGTGAGAAGGGACTCGGTGTCGTTTTTTTTCCTCGGCGCGGAGGGATTTCACGACTCCTACGGCGTGGCGAATTTGATTGCGTTTACACGGCGAAAGAATGGTTGATTTGAACTTGGAATGATTCTGGATTGTTTTTAGGGTGATAAATTCTGATGGTATCCCATTGTTCATACATTAGACGGACGAAGATAGGACATGCGTCTTCTGTAACGTTTTAACGATCGAATAGGCAGCAAAACGGATCCTAGGATAGTTTATTGACAGCGTCATGCTGCGCGACAAATTATAGCACAGTATATCAGCCTTTGATGTTACTTGACAATAAGTGGTAGGAGTAAGCAAGTTCTAAACAAAACCTGCGTTAGCGACCACTAGTAAAGGTCTCTTACAGACCTTGTTCAAACGCGTACGTGGCAATATCATCGGTGAATATCTGCTTTGGCTACCTCTCAATAAAGTCCCTCGCCAACTAAACTATTTAAGACATTTTTCTTAGTGCACTTGATATCATAACTGTTCAAAAGTGCACCTGCTCAAACGACTGTCAGTAAACAATAGTGCCTTGACCATTGTGTTATCTATAGATCTACCTACAATCTTCAACTCTGTAAGCGACAACTTAAGACTCTGCACTGACCACACTATCAACGCATTGTCAGATCTGAACAAAATTTGTCTTTGCAACCACTTTATATAAGGTCTTTTTTTCTTGGGGGTTGGGGAGGTTGTTATAGAGTAAACCTAAAACCTTTGCTTCAATGCATACATAATGTATGATACCAAGTTAAAATACAAGACGTCTTTAACGCAAGCTTATGATTTACAATAAACATGTTCTATGGTACCACCGGGATAATCAGATGAATGTGATACCATCGGGATAATCAGATGAATGTGATACCACCGGGATAATCAGATTAATGTGGTACCACCGGGATAATCAGATTAATGTGGTACCACCGGGATAATCAGATGAATGTGATACCATCGGGATAATCAGATGAATGTGATACCACCGGGATAATCAGATTAATGTGGTACCACCGGGATAATCAGATGAATGTGATACCACCGGGATAATCAGATGAATGTGATACCACCGGGATAATCAGATTAATGTGATACCACCGGGATAATCAGATGAATGTGATACCACCGGGATAATCAGATGAATGTGATACCACCGGGATAATCAGATGAATGTGGTACCACCGGGATAATCAGATGAAACCGGGAAGAGTTTATGGTGTAGAATCTTTGACAATATATTATGAACTTAAGACAAAAACAAAGATTACCCCTGTTTAGATCCACCCCTGATAAACCGGTGTTACATTAAAAGTTTTAAAACATTTATTATTAGTTTAAAATAATAAATATTTAACACTTTTAATGCAACATACGTATTTTTCAAAATATATACATGAATAAAGATAAAGTTTGAGTCCACTCATACTCTATACTGACTTTTCATGTACGTAGATTTGCCGAATTTCATAAACTTCTTAGTTGGTATACACCAATCCCTTGGACCGTCCGATATTTGCAAGAAATCATGTTTCTGTTTGCCAGGTTTTGTACTTTGTACTCTCTCATTTGCCTTACACAAAGAACAGCGTCAAGCGACAATTCTGTTCCCTCAGACATGACGGAAATTGATTGTGGGATTTGTATAAAGCAGACGACATCTACTGAATGCATGTTATAGCCATGATTAATTGTTACTTATCCATTATTGACCATCATATTGACAGAGAATTCTCGTGATCCACTAACTTCTCTTCCTCACACCATTTTCAAATTATAAACTCATTACGCTATAGCTCAGATCAAGCGGAATGCTCCACTCTGCTTCAAAGTACATTTACCAACATCAAGATATTCCAATGCATCGTTTGATTTTTTTAATTTGTCAACAAAACGCGGGAGAATTGATGTCTTTGAATATAAAATGAGCTTTAACTAATTACGATGTATGCTTCAGTGATAGATTTAGAAGTCCATAAGGAGCGGTGTTTTCAGGCAAGAGGCATATCTGGGCCAGTGTTTTTGAGAAACGTGTCAATAATTTTGGGGGGGGGGGGGGGTTTGTGTTTTTTTTTTTTACAATCCCAGGGGTTTTCTATCTTAGCCCACCCAGCTCCCATATTGAAGGACAGTTTACCAAAATTGAATCTACCCAATTACATTGGCAAAATCTTGCCTCCAGAAAGTGAACCATATTTTCAATTATAAAATTTTAGAGGATGGGACCCACCCTTTGTAAGCTGCTGGACTCTCTCCGTATCATTTTCTGACTATATTGGATGTAATTAATCTTCCAAGTAAATTACTTTAAGTTTATGATTCCAATTACGAAGCCTGGTCCTCCATCCAGCGCTGAACAGACAAGCCAAAGTTGAGGACTGCGTATAGATAACGTTGATAAACTACTAGTATGACATTGACATTGTATTTCACTTCTGTTGTCGTAGTGCCTGCACGTTGCATTTTTAATGTTTCAACGACTTTCGTTTAAAATATATCTTTGAATTAACTAATAGGAAAGACCTTTGAATAACCTTATAGGAAAGGCATAGGGATTTTGAGATACCTATAAGTATTGTGAAATAGACCTTGAGAGGTGTATGCTTTTCCATTGACACAAGATGTCAATCAAAGAATTTTGTGTAGTAAAGGTCTAACCACTAATAATTCGTACATGTGCTGTGAACGAAAAGGGCTGAATCAAAACGAGAAAGATTCAATAACCACATCACATGAAAATAGGAAAAAGAGTCATTAGAAGCTTCGGACAAGACTCCTACACACTCACTGGTAGTTACGGACAATGATAGTGTTTCAAAAGCCAACTGATTGACAGTTCAAAGGATTTCGTCCACAACAGCTGTGTTCTTGAGCACCGGGCGAATATCACGTGACCATATGACACTGTCACGTGAATACTTGTCTTATTTCCTTTTTATAAAATGCATTATTGAGGAAAAAATGTAAAATAAATTGCTTATGTTACAATACCAAAAACGTCACGTGAATTGTCGATAACACTGCACGTGATCATTCAGTAATGTGCCTCTCGGAACTATCATCTCAATATTTTTTTCATGTAAAGGTTGACAATTCTTACATCTGACACATTACCTTCATTTTAAACATGTCATTTATTGTGAACCTAGCACTGCAGTGGCTTAGGAAGGGGTTGGGAGAAGAAAGGGGGCACATTGCCATGTTCAAGGAAAAAAATGGACGAGCAAAAAAGTGAAAAATTAAAAAATGGAAAGGAAATATACGCTTAGTAGTCGCCAATTGTACAGTTATAACATTTACTATTTAAATCTTCCTTAAAACAGTTATAACATTTACTATTTAAATCTTCCTTACTATTTGTACAGTTATAACATTTACTATTTAAATCTTCCTTAAAACAATATTAACTGGATCTGAAACACGCAGCATTACACGATAACAAAGATATGTACGCTACATATAGCATGCGCTCATCTATATGGCTTTCCTGTGCACGCACTGCAAGTCGAGCCTTCCGACATTGCCCACGGATGAATTACCAGCAGTCAAATGTTGAACTCTCCTGCCCTCGTATTGAACAGATTGTGACTGGATTCGTGTCATATTCCCAATGGACTATAATACGCTGCTGGCTCTCACTCTATTGACTCTAAGTTGGCTGAGAATTGTTTTTGATGGTGATTAAAACCAATGGTGGCGAATCGATGCAAAGGATCCTTTAGTGCTACTTTTAGTGACTGTATGTGTGAAAGTACGGGAGAAAGGGGTGGGGTAGGGTTTCCGTCGTTAGTTCAGTGTAGTTGACAATTGAACAAAAAGGACAATTCGTGTAATAGTTAATTCATAATTAACGATTTAGGGACGTGCAAGATAAATTTTCTCATGATATCTCTCTTATATTTTCTTGTAAGAATGCATCAACCTGAAATACTTCGGATTTCCGAATCTTTTTGTTTCTGCTGTTGCTGTAGCGGAGTTATGTTCTCCAATTGTTGTTATACAAAGTGTACAACTCTCTGCAGCCACAGAGAGTCATTAGCACAGTGAGATGATGCCGCAAATACGATCTTTCACTTTCAAGGAAGAAGAAGAAAAATAGTCCATTACAGACACTTAGCCTTAATACAGGTACCATTGCACTTAAGTTCATTTCAATACAATCATACAATATATTGTTCGTTTCTTATCATCATACGAAATAATATTTTACGAGTATACAAACACTACGATTCTCCATACATATAGTCTTTTCCTTAAGATCACACGCATACTTCCTTCTTAACATACAAAACAAAAATGGGCCTTTCTTTCAAAGTAGATAGTTCCTCACACAAACTCATAACTTGACAAATTAATGCAAGATTTGATAACGCTTCTAACTTCATGTCCTTGTAACTTACTGAAAACCAAGATAAGAATTCTGGCATCGATCATGCATCTCTTTTGTAACAGTCACTTCGTCAGGAAAATGAAATATTAACGATACTGTGTCCACAGCTCCGAAACACTTACTTCTCCCAAGTATTCCCACTGGGAAGCAAGACGTGTCCATGAGAGAAACGATCCACCGAACTACAAATTTATTCCACCCATTCCCGTTGACATGTTCCGTAATTATACAGGGCTCCCCTGTTTAAGACATTTAGGGCACTACCATAGGAATGAGTTTAATGACTTTACTAATGATTGTGATTTAATAACGATGAGAAGAAATCCGCAAATCGGAAAAATACGGGAACGCGATCTAAAAATGTTAATGACAACGTGGAAATGTGTTTCTTTTGACTCGTAACGGATATGACAGGAATGAAAGAATAATTCTAATTTTAATTTTATCTGTAGTATGGTAATTACAATTGTGGATCTATATTTGTGCAAAACGCGTTTTGAAAATAATCCCCTCCTCTTCTTCCATAAAGAGAAATAGTAATGACTATGCGCATGATTATGTACGTAATCAGCATGGCACATTTTAATATGAGGCGAGGTTTTCGAAATTGGTATGAACAAGATTCAGCAATATGAATTTACTGCTTTCACTTTCTACTTTCACTAAAACCTTCCTCAAATAAACCAACTGTTCTTCGGCAAACTGCTTTCACGTCGTTATATCTGAAAATTTGCTGAATGCGATATTGAACTCTAACAAACCGCCCTGTGAATCAGCCAATGAAAAACAAGGACTTGTTCGAGTACTGCAACTCCATTAAGAAAATATGATTATGTTCTGCTTCACTTCAATTTATGGGCATATAAAGTAATATCAGTAATATAAATTACTAAAACAAACTTAGAAACCGCTCAAGGATGGCAAGTCACCGCAGCAACTCAGAAGTTATAAACATTAAAACGCAATAAAGATTCAAATCTCTCTATTTTAACCAGATCTTCAGCGCGCTTTTACAGAATGCGTTTATGTATTTTTGGTTTTATTGTATAAAACATCAATTTGTCATAAATTGTCATTTTGTCGCAACAACGATGCTTTTCTTGAAACAAAGCCACAGAAAACATACCGGAAAAGTTTTATATTGCATCTATTGCACGCCGGAATCCTCGCATTTCGTCCGAGTTTAGCTACGATTTTAATCTTATTTCATGCTAGCTCTCACAAAAGCCTCGATAGATGTGAGGTACAATGGACTTGTTGAAATCCGATGTTGCTTTGAGAACGCTCCCATTGTTGCACCGGTTGTGTTCCCACAAATACACGTTTCAATACATGGTTTCATTCCCCCGCGATACGGGGTATCATGCAACATGATTTTAAATATTTCATAACGGTGCATTATGATAAAGTAGACTTATTTTGCTCGCCGCCGTGCACAGCCATCGTTTTTCAACGTATTCATTAAGGGTGAATAAGGGAAGAATGACACGTCATATAATTTAACGCCCTTCATCAAAGTGGTGTGTTCCATGTAGGAAGCAATGATTATTTATACCTGAATTAAAAGTGTGTGTGTGTGTGTGTGTGTGTGTGTGTGTGTGTGTGTGTGTGTGTGTGTGTGTGTGTATGGGTGTGTATGTGTGTACAAGAGTATATGTCTTATCTAGTACATATTATTGAAGTAATTAAAGCAGTAAACTAAACACAACATTCGGATACGAGGTGAATCATATATATTTTGTATCATTTATTTCGTGAGGAACTGACTTCTCATTCGCGAAACCAGGTATATGGGAGATATTTATACCTGAATTAAAAGTGTGTGTGTGTGTGTGTGTGTGTGTGTGTGTGTGTGTGTGTGTGTATGGGTGTGTATGTGTGTACAAGAGTATATGTCTTATCTAGTACATATTATTGAAGTAATTAAAGCAGTAAACTAAACACAACATTCGGATACGAGGTGAATCATATATATTTTGTATCATTTATTTCGTGAGGAACTGACTTCGCATTCGCGAAACCAGGTATATGGGAGATGTAGTTTACAAAATATACATAGACTGCAAAGGTAGTCTAGATAGGAGATTACAAACGCAGACCACGATGAAGACTACACATATAGTCCAAACTAGAGAATACGAATGTAAACTAGACTAGATACAACAAATATAGTCCAGACTAGACACTACAAATGTAAATCAGACAAGAGACTACAAAGTAGACTGAGGACTACAAATATAGTCCAGACTTGATATTACAATGTAGAACAGTCTGAAAACTTCAAATGCAGACTAGACTGAAGACTACCAATGTAGACCAGGCTGGAGATTACAAATGTAGACCAGGCTGAAAACTACCAATGTAGATCAGGCTGAAGACTACCAATGTAGACCAGGCTGAAGACTACCAATGTAGACCAGGCTGGAGACTACCAATGTAGACCAGGCTGAAGACTACAAATGTAGACCAGACTGAAGACTACCAATGTAGACCAGGCTGGAGACTACAAATGTAGACCAGACTGAAAACTACCAATGTAGATCAGGCTGAAGACTTCTAATGTAGACCAGGCTGGAGATTACCAATGTAGACCAGGCTGAAGACTACCAATGTAGACCAGACTGAAGATTACAAATGTGGACTAGACTGAAGACTACAAATGTAGACCAGGCTGAAGACTACCAATGTAGACCAGGCTGAAGACTACCAATGTAGACCAGGCTTGAGACTATAACTGTAGGCTAGACTGGAGACTACAAATGCATACCAAGTTGGAGACTATCAATGTAGACCAGGCTGGAGACTACAAATGTAGACTAGACTGGAGACTACAAATGCATACCAAGTTGGAGACTATCAATGTAGACCAGGCTGGAGACTACAAATGTAGACTAGACTGGAGACTACAAATGTATACCAAGTTGGAGACTACAAATGCAGACCAGAATTTCACGACAAATATAGACTAGACAGCTTTCAAAGGTGTCCAATAAAATGATATTTATTTTAGGTAAGATATACAGGATTATTTCTTTATCTTATTCAAGGCATTTAGGGTAACGACCTGCATCTGAGGTCTGATATGACCAATAAACGGGAGGGGTCGAATTCAAGACAGGAAAGATAGCGTGAAAAAGTCATATTTTACACAATTAACATGGACAAATTTACTTGTTCCCTTTACTTGACATCTTATAATTAGGCAGATGTTAGAGAATCTGTCATAATCATTGTAAATTCATATTTTTGTTGACAAATTAATCTACGCCGACTAGAGGCTAGTTATTTTCATATCAGCATTCTTCAGAAATGACATTTCCGAGCGCTTTGATCTGCTTTATGCAGTCGTCCCCCATTCAAGTCGCTATCTTTATGTAAAATACGGCGCTTTATAACCAGTCCCTTGCTCTTCCCGGATTCAGGGAGTGCATTTTCCCGGAAATCTATTTAGTGAACGTTATCGACTTGGATTTTAAGGGGAGTCAAAACCTAATCAACGTTTGGAATTATCATATTTGTGACATTAATTTTCTGTTCTATTTCGGTCAATGACAGTGCCTAACACAGTGTTTAATTTTGACGTACTTCACTGGAGTTTAGTCTTATATGAACGCCTTTACTCGATCTTGTTAACACACGTGTCATTAACCTAATAGTCTTGTTTTTATTTGTACTAACCCTACAAACAAATGGATGCACTTGATGTAGTGGATACTCGTCTGGCTTGTGGTACAGGAGATCCAGAATCGATCCCTGGATTTTACCACTTTGTTTAGTCTCCTGCTTCTATATTGCTCTAACTGAACAGTAATTGAATACAAAGTAAAATCCAAAACAAACCAACAAAGTGCCAGTTATCTGAGTTTTATTATTCTCTAAGGGCCTCTCATTAAACTATTATAGAAGCATATTTCCACATCAGTCTCTTTTCTGTATATCTGACCATATTCAACTACCAGTATCAGTGAATTTATTTATGAACGTAACTTTTAGTTGAGCTTAGTTTTACATTCAGCTATGATCATTTGAGTTTATTTCTACGTACGGAGCATCTTACTATTATTTTTCTGTAGGTGCCTTTTAATATTGATATTTGTTTCAAACAAGCATTAAACAAACTTAAGTCAATAGTTATTTCTCTTTTCTGATTTTCGTTTTCGAGACTCTCTCTTTCTTTCAAACAGAAAAAAGAATAAATTGAAAGGACATTACTCTAAATATCCGGCACACAGTCTGAGAATGGTACATTAGTATATGGTGACACTGGCTAATGTTATCAAGTGACGTTGTTTTATCAATAATCTATATGTTCACTCATCTACAAGGCCCGTATTAACCTATTGAATACCGTTTATTGAAGATGCTTTCAAGTCATTCTTTTAAAATATTTCACTCGCTAATGTTCAAAGTGAAGATGGTGTCTACACAAATCGTCGAATCGATTTCCTTTGAAAAAATAAAATAGAAATTATTATTTTACATGCTTTCTTTCCGATAGAATCATATATGGCTATAAGGCTTTCTAATGTTGCAGCTAATTACAGTGATTCAATAGTTTCTGATTTATTGTTCTTATTCTCTGTATGACGAATGATGATGGATAGATAGAATATTTGCCTTTTTCTTTTATCTGTACCTGATCCAATTAATGATAAAGTCCCATCTATTTGTATATCGTAGAATAGTCCGTTTTATTACTATTTGCTCTTTTTGATGACGATGTATTAACAATTGAATCTTAAAATGGATGCTGTGCACTCACGTAATAAATTCGCGATAAACGTGTCTAGTACTTGGCCCAATACATGTAGGAATGGATCATTCAAGACAAACAGAATAACATCAAGTCTGATTTTATGGTTTAATGTTTCCTATTTTTCTGCCGTATCTGGATAATAAAACTATACTGTGCACTAAGGTGAAATACGCCGTCCTTTCCTGACTTAATTTTGAATAGTCAAAAGTGAACACAGCAGTCAATGGCCAAGTTTTGAGTATTCAAAATTAAAATATAGAAAATGACAATACCATACATACCATACTGTGTTCTCAGGTAATGAGACAATACCATACATACCATACTGTGTTCTCAGGTAATGAGACTCCGACAACTCGTATTTCTACACAATCACAACGCTTGTTCATATTGATGAGAAAAAAAATTGCCCTTTTGGAAAACATAATATTTATCTATCTATTTTTTTTTTGTGAAAAAGCTCTAAATTGTCGACAACAATATCTAGGAATATTTAAAAAAAAACTTTAATGGCATAACATTATTCGGTATTGATATGTTTTGTCTAAAAGAATGCCGAAGTGAAAAGTCAAAACACTCAAAACCATTCACAAGTATAGGTAGATGTTAAACCTTGTTGACAAACAGAGAGCCAGAACAACATGCCCGATCATTCTTTTTTTATACATTAGTTTCCCGATTCCAGAAGTAATGTGTAATAGTATATTTTTAAATTTCTATCATAATTCACCTCTACAGAAAGAACTCCGATAACGGCGCAGGCGATGTGTTCTGTCGCATTCAATATATAGCTAGATTTTTATTTTAAGACAAGATAAAAAGGTCGGATTTGCAAATGATTTTTTTCGAAATCTTTTGGGAGATTTTATGGCAATAACACGATAGTGCACTGCATGATAAATCTGTTATTTTAGAGACACTTGAATGAAAGGAGATCGACCCTATGTAAACATTCTTGTATTTGGAATCATCGCATAGTGAGATCAACAAGAGATCAAGAAGTGTTTACTAACTGCATTTGTCGTATAAAATTGGTACCTGATTTCCCGGGCGGAAGGGGAGGGGGAGAACAAAACGTTCCTTGCGTGGGCGAAGAAAACCTCAATTCTCTCTCGTCAAACTAAAAATAAATCTCTGGAAATTGTTTTGATATGTTTCAAGAATCACTCAATGTTCACAAATTTTCGGACACTTGGTCTCTCGTAAGTGTCCTACTTGATAAAGGCCAAGTGGCCGAAACTTTGTGGACAATGAGGGTAAACTTGTTACTTATTTCATTCATACTTCCCCTCTGAGGACTTCTGAGGACTACCTATTATGTCTTGTAATACGTTTATCACATTTGGAAGCCCAATTTATCCTTGTGAAGAAAACCCATTTTCTGATGTAGTGGAGTCATTTTCAAATTTTCTGTATTGAAAAGGATTTAATTATTCTAGTTTATTTTTCATTTACTTCTTATTTTACCTTAATCTATTTTAATAATAATGTTTTTTCTTATGTTAAATGAAAGTAGCTTAGTATTATCATAATTGCGTGTTGCAATATGCATTTTTAAACAACAAGATTCTATCTAAAAGTCTATACAAGAGACTCATTGTTTAATTCATTTCTATACAGAAGAATATCCGTAAGGTATCCATAAATCTAGAACGTCTTGATTTATTCCATATAATCACAAAAATTTGTTTCATTCAGACCAATATGTGATAACAAATTCTGATTCATACAAAGTACTAAAATGAAAACGTGTTTACGAAACTTGAATAAAAAAGCTTTGATTTTTATCACGAGAATAAAACATTTTAAGTGGGGAATATGTCGGCTTATCTATCGGAAAAATACAGAGCACGTTTTGATATATCAATAAAAGGCTTCTTGTCCTGGAATCTGATTTCATCTCCTGTACAGGTTACTTAGTTTTGTGGATTGTCCAAAAAATTTTTATCCTCCTATTCTGGTATTTTGAACTCGATATTTCTCTTCAATTGTTGAATTATTGGTAGTATTTATATTGGTGAATTGTTGGTTTGGGTTTCTTTGCATTCGGTGAATTGTTAGTTTGGGTGTTATAAGCTTCTGTCCTATGACAGACTGACCTGACTGTGCAGGTACAACAAACCTGTATTAAGCAACCACCTGTCTTACAGAACCACCTTTCTCTGTACCTCACCACTAAATGTCCATACAAAATCAACCTGTATCAAGAGGCTAAGTGATCACTTTTCGCCACTTTTTTTACCTTCCCGGATTTGGTGATATTAAGTGTCATTATAAGCAAAATACTATTGATTTACGTATAAATCTAGATCTAACCAATCCAAGTATCTATTAATAAGCCTCCTCAAAATATAATATGTCTCTTCCCGAGCGAAAAAAAAAAGGAAAACGTCTCTCTACTGAAAAAGTTAAGTGTGCAGATAAATCTAGAGCTAATGTGTATCAGGTATGAACATTTTTGGTTTTTTTGCAATATTATGTTTTACAGAGAGAACTAGAATTTGATATGTATTAGATATCTTTTGTTAGAAATGAAAGAGTTTTTTTTTTATCATCATACACTGATAACAGCGAGAGCGCTCGACTTTCCTGGTATTTTTTATCTATTGACAAAGAGATGCTTTATTACCTAGTTTACGATGTTTTTGATAATAGGAAAATATAAAGAAATGCTGAAAACGAAACGTTAGTTCGAGAGAAAAAAAAATAAGAACGTTATCATGTGACAGCATCATTTGAACGAATAAAACCATGTCATCGAGGGGGAAAAGTTGAGTGAACTAGGGAATATCCCAATGGACCAATGACGCTGTAGGAGTTTAACTTCAGTATGTATAGTGAACATGCCGCATTTTTTCGATGTAGAATTCAACCTAATTCAGATAAAACATTGAACGACAGATTGTTATAATAATGTTTAAACATATTAAATGCTTTAAATATTAGTGTAACACGAATATACTAAATTATCAAATATATATTAGGCATATACTTTACATATATTAATATTTATATTGTCAAGGATAAATACTGACTAGTATAACTTACAAGTATCATTTGATCTTTGCGTCACACATGTTTCATCTGCGCATATCTCATAAAACAGTAGATAAAACTAATAAAATTAGGAATCAAAGAGTCTTTTTGCAATATATCTTGTAGTTCGTTATGAATTCTAATTTAGTTTTGATTATATGCCACATTTCATTACTAAATACACACAGTGCCATACCCCCTATGATTCTAAAATCAGTTAACATTTTCCGGCAGTCGTCCCAGGGCGAAACGACGAATTTATCACTGTTCAAGTGTACAGAACCCCGACGTAGGTTCCCTCACTGCTTCCTCCAGAAGCGTCAGTTAATTGGAAGCGAGTTTAAAATCGTATAAATTATATAAATGGTAAATACAAAATAAACTTTCTTCGGCAGCCGTCAACTTCAATTACACGTTAGAGTAACCTATTCTGTGTTCCAACGAGAAGGTTAGAATAGCGACTGAGCCCGGCGCAGTTTGTTGGATTAGACACGGTTACTGTTTATCAGAAACGAGCAGGGGAAGGCAAGTGTTTCGCAATATCTTTCAACGAAATGTCAAATTGAATTCGATATCAAACTGCTTGTATGTACGCCATATGTACGATTCTCTATCGTAAATTACGCCCGCTAACAACGTGCTCGGTTTGGGGGGGTAAATTACTTGTCGCACATGATCTATGTCTAGGGAGATACGACTCAAACAAGAATAGCGCCCCAACTGGTGATTGCGCTAACGGCACCCGTCACGTTCTTAAGCAAAAACGTCATATCTTGGACAATTTTCGGCCAAAATAAAAGTGACTTTTGACTCCCCGACAAAGCGGAATGTGGTTCCGCTTCTGTTCTGTTCTAGTATTAGCAGATATCAAAATTGAAATTCGTAGTCGTTTCACCGTTGAATATTAAAGGTCGCCGATGATTTTTTTTCAATATTAATGAAACATTTGTTGTTATTACTGATTACTTGCAAGTCTCGACTTTTTATTATAATAATAATTAGGGGGAAATAAATATTCAAAATACACAGATCGTCGCTAACATTGGCAGCATAGCACTAAAACAATGCAGTCAAGCCACATGCAAAAAATCTCCCTGCAAATGTAAAATAACTTGCTTATCGTTTGACCATCTATTGACGCCGTCTGTATTCCATATTTTGGCTTTACCCTCGGGAATAACTTTCCAGAACACTGATAACAATGACAGAGTAAAAATGGTAAAAGAGAAACATTTTAGTGAAATAATATGCATTAATGAGTAATAAACGCAAAACACACCGCGACTCCAGTACTTTAGCATTATAAACGATTGTGTTAGGGTTTGTTTTATATTTGGTAGTTGGTAGATTGGTGGTTTGGTGATAAGGGTTGTTTCAAGTTGGTCGGTTGGCTGACTGATGTTTGGGTATGTTTAAAGTGGGGTGGTTGGTTGATTGCTGTTTTGGTTTTTTTGAAGTTGGTCGGTTGATAAATATGTGTTCTGTTTGTTTTAAGTGGGATGATTGGATGGTTGAGTAATGTCCGGATTTGTTGTGAGTTGGTTGATTGTTGTTTGGGTTTGTTTTAAGTGGGGTGGTTGGTTGGTTGATTGGTGTTTGGGTTTGTTTTAAGTGGGGTGGTTGGTTGGTTGATTGGTGTTTAGGTTTGTTTTAAGTGGGTGGTTGGTTGATTTGTGTTTTGTTTTTTTTAAGTGGGGTGGTTGGTTGGTTGATTGGTGTTTGGGTATGTTTTAAGTGGGGTGGTTGGTTGGTTGATTGATGTTTGGGTTTGATTAAGTGGGGTGGTTGGTTGGCTGATTGGTGTTTGGGTTTGTTTTAAGTGGGGTTATTGGTTGGTTGATTTTTGTTTGGGTTTGTTTTAAGTGAGGTTATTGGTTGGTGTTTGGGTTTATTTTAAGTGGGGTGGTTGGTTGGTTGACTGGTGTTTGGGTTTATTTAAGAGGGGTTATTAGTTGGTTGATTGGTGTTTGGGTTTGTTTTAGTGGAGTTATTGGTTGGTTGATTGATGTTTGGGTTTGTTTTAAGTGGGGTGGTTGGTTGATTTGTGTTTGGGTTTGTTTTAAGTGGGGTTATTGGTTGGTTGTGTTTGGGCTTGTTTTAAGTGGGGTTATTGGTTGGCAGGTTGGTGTTTGGGTTTGTTTTAAGTTGGGTTATTGGATGGTTGATTGGTGTTTGGGTTTGTTTTAAGTGGGGTTATTGGTTGGTAGGTGTTTGGGTTTGTTTTAAGGGGGGTTATTGGTTGATTGGTGTTTTGGTTTGTTTTAAGTGGGGTGGTTGGTTGATTGATTGGTGTTTGTGTTGTAAGTTGAGTAGTTGGCTGATTTATGTCCGGGTTCATTTCTTAAGTGGGCGAGTAATTGGGTTATTTGGGTTCTGAGTCTGCGTAAACCAGGATTTTTTCATATCTTGGCATGGAAGAAGGAGGCAACAAATCTTCTAAATAGAAGTGGCTATTCCGGAAATCGAACGTATGTTTTCAGTCATTGAATTTCGTTGCAAGTTGCATTGGTAGCTCTGATTCTGTACTGAATTACTGTGATTTATTCATATCGTTCATCAACATAACTGATACGGATTAAACGATCTATCTGTAAAATACATATATACTGTCGTGTTTCTATTCATTATTCAAATGCAAATATCAGCATGCAACATGTTGATCAATGTTCACGATTTCTCTCACTCAACGATTACAGCACACATCTACATCATCCATCAACCAACCGAAAAAGGCATGTCGCATTTCATTGACGCTGTAAGGCTATGGTCTGTAAATGGGAAGCTATCTTTGCCCAATGTCAAACAAGTCACAGTCTCCATAATTTATCTCCCATATCGTTGATCATTTTCCCCTGTGATGCAATCATTGTTTTTATCGTATTTATTCAGTGACTCAGTCTAGGCGAACACTCAGTAAGCGAACACTCTCATCGCGGTAATTGTTGCTCGACGCAACAGCAGCATGCCAATAAAACATGCAAATAGGGCACAAATGCCTTGTTTATACACAAAATATTGTAAAGTTACCAAACATTAGAGACTTTATGGTCGTTTAGGCCACGCCATTCGCGTATATGTAAAAATATACGTATAAAATCAGATCTAAATATATCCGTTGTTTAAGAAGAGTTATATGGTCATACAAATGTGCACATTTTGTCACAGTGGTATATATTAAATGTCTGTCTCTAAGCAATGGTATCGTTATAAACCAATAATCTTGAATTGTTTCAGAAACATATGAATAGCAATTCGTACAAGAATAATTATGTCCTTTTGTATCGACAAAAATTTGATTTTCATCTTCATTTTTAATTTCTTTTTTAGTATTTTATAGCATCCAATTTCTTGACAGAACTTTGCTTCGAAAATGTTATCTATATGATCAAAATAAAAATAAAAGAAGAAAAAAAGGCTTAAAAAGGGAAGAAAGAAAGAAAGAAAGAAAGAAAGAAAGAAGAGTTTATTGTCTATTTCTGTAAGACCGACTGTCTCCATATTTTTATCTTACAATAAAAATTCAGTGCTAATAGCACCCGTCTGTGCAACATGAAAAAATATCGCGCCAATTCGCACGCTCCTCCTATCGAGTAACCTTCCGACCAGAAACATGAATCGTCCCTCTAGAATGGTAAAAGCATTACGTCTGAACAAAGATGCCCTAACCAAGAGTTAGAAGACGTACAATGATCGTGGAAACAGATTGTGCAAGGTGTAAGAGTCTGTGTGTCGTTAACGGGACCACCATGGCATCGCTTTACACTCAGCTTTCACTGTCTCCCAAGCCGCCTTCTCTTTTTTTACAAAAACAATGACATGAAAACCTGTGCTCATTACGTCATCTTATTGAATGCATATGTGGACGTTTCTTTTTCCGTATTTTTATCACATTGAATGAATACGAATTAAATTAAAAGGAAACAGAAGAAATGAGGAGGGAATGGTGACTGGACCTAAATCAATAAACTTCTAGCTCTATGTAAAAGAAAAAAGATTTTACATTGTTTTGTCGTTTATTTATCCGTTTCTTTACATTATGTCGAGAATTTCTGTTATACTGTAGCGTTACAGGAAGTGTATAGCGGACTGTATCCTTCAAACAGTAAAGACTGACCACTGCATTTTCATGTGTGACAAGACTTACCCAAGTATACTAATGTAACGAGACAATAAAAATTGAAATTTAAACAGATTTTACAACATGAGCCATAAATCCATGTTTTGCCCCCGAATAACGTAGGAACGGAACGTTAGAACCCAGAGGCCAATAATTCTCTTAAAGTATGTAGTGAGAGAATGCAATACTGCCTACACTTATAGACATCTCAATTTTGATTTCTATATATCGGAAGTTACATTTGTGAAGTTCCTATCCTACTAAATATGATAACGCATTACCAATACTATCCCGTGTATTCAAGTATTATTGATCTGCGGGAAAACCGATTCGTTAAAAAATTTCTCATTACTTTTCGTAAGTCGAGAACTTGATTCAGGTATCAAAGCATTGCCATACAAAATGTAATATCCTTGACTGAAATGTAAAACTCACCAACTCTCGTGACAGCGTAACTTTAAAAGCAATCGTGTTCAATTGTATCTTTAATATATCAGCGGAGACTCTAATAGATCTAAACGTTCTAAAAACCAAGATCAACTTCCGCTCTGTTACCAGAGACAGATAGAGAGAGAGTGAAACATTTATAGAGTCGTCTCTTCAAATCTGCGTCAGGATAGACGAAATCATCTGCGACAGTAATTGAATTTTGTATGATTTTTCCTCTTGCTTACTCACAGTGTAACACCCAAGCAACAAGTTTCCCTTACTGATAATATTTGATTTGTAATCAAATTTTATGCCGGGAAGCTTTCTGCCATCAGTCTACGGCATTCGTCGATCTATGCCGGTGAATTGAGCTAATATCTTAGTTCTTTATCGCCAATTAGACCCCGTTATTTTCACAATAAATCTAATTGAGTTAATTCTTTCTATCTCATTGACAACTTTCTCTTTGAATTCTTTCAGATGAGAATGTAAAGGAATCTTTATGTGTGATCTTTTAAAGAGCTGGCAACTTTCCTTGTAAAATAAATTCTTATTGGATACTAATTTGCAAAATAGGATGGTATCAAATGACATGTGAAGAGAATCTTTTTTTTTTTTGAGACTGGTAAAATAATTACAACGGCACGGTTTTGATATAAATAATTTTTTTTCTGAAATTGTTATGATGTTAAGAATAATTCATGATAAAACATAACCCTCTTTTATTCTTGTAAATTTATAAGAGTGAAAACAACTGTGCAAATCGATCCAGTAACAAGTCTCAAACATTACAAAGCTAAGAATGGTAGAAACTCTAAAATTATGCGCATAAAAGATCAGTTTAAATGTGACAACATATGATTTCCTAGGAATGCATCACTGCAGTCTCTATATGGATACTTTGTGGCATAAAGTTCCGGCTCTTCTAGGGATAAATCCGTATTTGAGCTACATACCTTTAAAACCCCGCGGAAGGACGCAGCTGTAGCAGACCGCATTTCCTCTGATCTCTTTGACTCCTGACGTACATACCAGATGCATCGTCTACTTCACGCTAACTGCAAATAGAAGAAAATTAGAATACATGTATTCAAATATGGCTTCAAGAGTTACTGAATAGGATAGGTTGTGTGGGAAATGTCATATATTATAACGACAAGGTCACTGGTGCCAAAATAAATCTGCTAAAATAACGTTCTCATATTAATCACCAAATCTGAAGGTCAGAAGAAAAAACATCAAAGAAATAAATAGATATTAGATTATCACTACGCAACATGTCATCATATGTTATTCCGAAGGGGGGGGGGGGTTCTTGCAAATTGTTTAAATAATTATGTTAGACTGTATATTTTCAAATATACTTGGGACAAAATATTTTTGTGATGTTCGAGTCCAGATTATTTCTTAAGGTCTACCAATGTGGGTGTCTTATGGTCTATATTTTTTTCTACGAATGTGGTGTCTTATAGTCTATGTTTTTTAATATTGTAGAACAAATAAAGCCGATGTAGCTCAGTGGATGAAATTTTCAGCTCGTGACCGAACAATCTGATTAAAACCAAATCTTTATTCCGCATCTCTATTTGTCCCATTGCTGACAAATGGAACAAATGGAGAAGCGGAATAAAGATATGGTTTTAATCACATCGGTGACCGAAAGGTCCCGGGTTCGACTCCCGCCCTGGGAACCCTGATGTCCTCTCTTTCGGATGAGACAGTAAAAACCGAGATCCCGTGTCACGGTAGGCGTGGCACGTAAAAGATCCATCACTGCTTCGGATGAGTCCATTTCTATGCAATGCATCAGACAGATGCCGTCACAATATACATGAAATAATCATGGTGTGACGTAAAACAATAATTCATCAATCAATAAATAGTAGAAAAATAAATTCAATATTGAGAGTTTTATTTCTTAATACAGGTATCTAACTCGGATCTCCTTGTATGGTCGCTCGAACCAATGACCACGGAATCACTTCTACCACAATTAATATATTAACTGAGGCTATGTGGTTAACATTTCGAAACTTCAATTTTCTTTCTAAGTAACGTTTAAATTTGATGATAAATTGATAATTCTAGCCTCGAACTAGAACAGTCCATGATTATCTGTGTCATTGTTACACTGCAAACAATTTGGGCAGTTGACACCTGTACAATACCTTTCTTTTGGTAAACTTATAAATTCTTTTAGTAATCATTGATTAATTATTTCCTTTTAAATTAAGTATTGCAAACACACGATTTAGATATATAAAATAAGCATAAGAATAGAATGACAATACTGACAATAATGTAAAGCGATTTTCATCCTTCCTAATCGTAAAAGTTTCTTTGGTGACTGGTGAATTTCAAATAAACTATAAGGAATTATCCCTAGAGTCAGTTATAGAGTCATATATATGTATATAATATGATATGATATATCAGTGGCTGATTTAAAGCTACATATTTATAAGTAAAAATTCAGATTTGGCACCAATAAAAGGCTGAGTAGTTTGGCTAATACACATGTGCCCCCCCCCCCCCCAATTTTTTTTTTCGTGAAATCCTGGATCCGCCACTGTATATAATATATAATTAACAATAATATATAATTTCTGACCAGCTCATAGAATATGTAGAGCTTGTCGGTTATCACTTCAAGAAAAGTACTGGAGGTATGACTTTCCGTACATACATGACACATTGGTCTGACCAGAAATATTTGTAACCAAGACTACAGTGGCTGTATACCACATACATCATCGCACGTCTACACTTCCCTCTCGTCCACATAGCGAGTACCATAACCTAACTTTTGTGGAAAGGGTCGGAAGATGAATTCTCAAACTAAATGTTTAAAATTTTTGACAAAAAAAAAAAAAAAAGAGCAAAAGAAAATGTCGAAATATGTATATTTTTAAAAGTGACAGGTGTTGACATCTTGTTTCAATATTACATCATATATTCATTGCGACCATATGCGTGTCTGACTATACTGCCTTGAATAACGAGAGCCTAAGCGGCCCATCTGCCACAGAAAACGAGAAACTATTTGTATTTTATGAAAAAAATAATCTTCAAAATCCCCTGCAAGTTGTTTTTATCATGTAACATTCTCATAAATATTTCAATAAACTCCTCATATCTTTTTATTACCACCACAAAGCCCTCAAACCGTTGGATACAGATCCAGGATTTCGCAAGATCCTTTGTAGGAAACGTGCAGTAAATCCCACAACCTAATTCATACGATATCTTGATAATTTAATTTTACAGCTGATACGTATAAAGAAATAACTTCTATACTTTGTCTCAATTCCCTGAAACAAGCAAATCTTAAATATATTCCTCGTGGCGAGGTATAACGAAGAATTTCAATAATATGAGAAAACAGAATCAAACAAACTTGGATACGAAAGTCCGATAACTGTGCCTCGAACAGTTTACGGAAACATTAACCTTCACAAATCAGTTTAGTTATGAAATATTGAATCTGTCAAAACTAATTTTCTACGCCGTAGTGCCTAGATGTATGACAAGATACACTAATACGCTAGCTATTTGCATATGTTGGTCTAAAATTCCGTTTCAACTTCTCTTGGATCGAGAGCCTCGTTCTAGGAACTTGCGGAATATCTGAAATTTCGCCGTCTTTGATGTAAGAAAAACTGCATTCTACGAGCAGAGGGAAGTCAAAACACTTTTCTGTGATTATATGCATTGTATCAATTAAGTTGATATATCAATTAAGGGGGAATGCTTGCTATAATGCAAAGTTAATTTACGATGCGATTTTTACATCTAATTGGGCATTTCATGTCTTGACATATGGCTTCTGTTTTCTTCAGCGTCAAGTTCAGTCGCTCTCATATATTTCAATAAAGAAATGATGGTTATTATTTTAAATTACCTTTCATTTATCGTACAAAGATCTTCCGGTTTCATTCTCTGTTGCTTTTGTCTCGTGTCCCAAATTTACTAGCATTGCTTTGAAATTTATATGCCATCACACAGTAAAGTCTATGTTACAATTACCCGGAAAAGGAGGGGAATGGCAGAGGATTGACTGATAACGGCACAAAACAAATGCAATCCTTTGATATAATAAACACGGTTTAAAAATGCAGAACGCGATGTAGTTTATTTTCTCAGGTGAGAAATATTTATTATTATAAGTTTTTAACAAATACCTACTTGCACAATGTAAACAAACTATGGTCGCCTTTTTGGAAATTCTGCTTTTTCATGAGATGCACTACCAATAGGAAGATTGTATAAGTGAAGCGATCGGAATGAATGCATCAATACTTACATATGTTTAAGAGGGCTGAATTAGAAATTGAAAGAAAGAATATCTAGAACTTATTTGCGAATATCTAGAACGTATTTGCGCAAGTTTCTATTTATCCACAAAACGTTCAATCTACGAACAAAAAGAGGTTTCAGTTTTACAGAAACAAAAGTAGCACATAACCTGCAACTTCGTATCCCCACAAATACATAGATAAACAAGGAAAGATTACAAAAATAATACTAAAAGCAGATAGAGAACGTGAGAGATATGACTCTGAAACTTAGCCACTTCCTTTCGATATTTATTGATTATTGATTTACGTCACTCCGCTATTATTTCTCGTATATGGTGACGGCATCTCTGCCTGATGCATTTCATGGAAATCTATACATATACTTTGGTTTTCATTGAGTCATCCGAAAGACTGGACTCCGGTGTTCCCACGGCAGTATACGAACCCGTCCACTGGCTACACCAGCTTCTTTTTTTCTAATAACACATTATTTAAGACAAAAGATTTTTGTAATAACGTAATTTTAAAATGGACAATTCCGAATTTGATTAAGACTTCAAAGGCATGACATTTCGACAGTTTCGAAATACACATCCGAACCGTCAATTCTCGGTTTTTATGTGCTCATCGAGACGCAAGTTGAGGTAAAAGAGGGAGACCGCTGGCCGTTATCTTAAATGATATCTAGGTAATTTTTCTGAGAAACTACAAACACTGACTTGTTGAGCATTGTCAAAATTAGGCATCCTAAGTATTATATTTTCCCCGAAAATTTTTAAAATTCTTTGTTGAAGCTAACTTTCCACCGGGATCCGCTGTACAGAAGATCTAAACCGCCCCCAAAATAGATAAAGAAAGTTCACTCCAGAAAAAATAGTTCTCAGTTTTATTGTTTAAATCTATTTGAATATACATTATCTTTCATGTATTTGTTGATTTATAAGCGTTTAAACAGAGCGGGACAAAACCCTATAAATGTAAGATAAACGTTTAAATAAACTATTCTTTGCCTACAGTAGTGTTTTAATAACTTTTGATATTTATCAGAAGTGACCACTTTTGATAAATACAAAAAGTTATAAAAAGAGAGTAGCATTTCAAAAAGAAACAAGAAATATTGAAGGACTAAAGAATTTTTTTTTTTGGTTTGTAAAATGCGAAAGTTACTGGTATCACATGACTATGGCACTAACAACAATGTATCACAGTGGACATTCACGGACCCCTGGAATTCAGAGGTGAGACCAGGTGCCCGGGAGGAGAACAATTCGAATAATACTATACACATGTCTGGCCCAAAGAATTGGCATTGTATTATGACATTTTATAACACCATGCGATGCACTTAAATGAAATCCATTTCAATACGCCTTAAACATTGAAATCCTGATGTCTGATACAAAAGTGGTACTTTTATCCCGCTTATTCTGAATTATTTTAAAACCCTGGGTTCAACAAAAGTTTGGGATTAGCTTATTTTGTGTTTACCAGTTTTTCTTTTTAACGTTTTGCAAGTGCTTTCTAGCTGAAATTCCCTACGGAGGTAAGCATCTCCTGTTTGCACCCATGCATAACCAGTCTATTGATCTCTTGTGACAATTAGGGTGATATTATGTAATATCTCATGTAATATATTGCCTAGAATGCTGTTACAATTACTATCATTCGACTGAGGGATATTACATTCGTCTCCAGCTCATTACTTATTCAAACCCGTCTGCAACGGCTACGCAGGCTTATGTAATACAGACAAGGGGTGTAAGCGATGACAGAATAACCGCGACACACTGCGCTAAAGTATCAGCAGTAACGTGTAAAGAGATATATTGAATCATAAGGAAGCATAAAACAATATCGAAAACCATGATATTCCTCTCCAACCCCTAGCGTGATACCTAAGACAAATCTATAATGCTACGTAAGGGACACGGACATCTGGTATACAATTCCTCTTTTAAAAAAGAAAATACTAAAAGGAAAGTCCATTTTCATAAAATGTTATGTTAACTATTCATCTTGATATCGCGTCTAGGGGAGGTATTACAGTATCCCGTATCCTTCTGGAAGATATGTCTTGGCTTCTATTTCAAATTTCGTGTATAATGACATAATTTTGCGTAAATGAGTCTCATAACACAAAAGGTTATGTCAAATATTGAAATATTAAATCATATTCCCTCTCCCATTACTCGTCCTATTTCGATTTTGTTTCAGTTACCAAACACATTTGTCCTACGCACATGCGTTAGTTCCATATGATAACCATCTGTTTAAAGCACTGACAGAATGCGCGCTGAACATGCTAAACAAAATGCAAGACAAAACAAACACTAAGATTGATCAAAGAAAACAAAATATCAGAGAAAACGCAGATAGAAACAATGCAAAACATATTACCAAACTTCTCAAATCGTACTGAATACTGAAGTGGTCATCAATATGAAGACATTTTAAGAAAAAGATTGCAGTGCAAAGCAGATTTTGATTTATTTATTATGTCGTTTGAATACATATATCACTTCTTAAACAAGAGAAATGAGCCAATCTGACAAAAGTGATCGACAACTACGAATATGCATTTCTTGAAAATAACTGTAAAGAAAATAACTACGTATCACGTATCTGGTATTCAAATCCTATTCGTGAATGCGTGTTCTCTGCACAATACTCTATATATCATATACTAAACAAGATGTGTAACACCCCTACAACAGATTATGTCACGTGAAAATGTGCGGCATTCGTCTTGATATAAACCTGTCTCGCTCAGGCATTCAAGAATTGGAAAGGGGCAGATAAATCTGCCCACGAGTTGCCTAATTACTCTTGCAGATTTAGGCGGTGCTTTCTTATCATACATGGCACCTGACAATCAAATTTTAAACGGCCACGTAACGAATAAATATAAATAAATAAATATATATATATATATATATATATATATATATTATACTATTTCTAACTCCGAATTTAGTTTCTGCCTTTAACCGTTACAATTACACTCTTTTTAAAGCTCTTTCATTAAAATGTCATTGATTTCTGTATTTAAATTCGACTACACAGCGCAGGATGGTTGACTTTAAAAAGATCATGGTATCTATTAAATGCACCAAGCAGGTGCCACATAATCTGACGGAAACGATGTTGAAAAGAAGCAAAAATAAACAAAAACAGAATTATGATATATTTATTCAGCTGTAACCCTTCCCCTCTACATCTCAATTAAGTTTGTGGAACCTCCAGTATTGTTAATGATTTCTTTACCTAAGGAACATGTCAAGAGAATAGTTTATTTACGAAAAGGATCTTGTAAGAGTACGCGTCATCTTGAATACATTGTGAAGCGTATGGAGAAGACATTACCATTGAATAAGATTGAGCTACTTATAGTGTCACAACGTTTAAAAAGACCAGACTCCCAGCTGTGATTCTACCAGACAAGTTTTTCTTCATTTTCTCCCAAAAATATTCTCATACACTACATGTCACACGTTTTAACTATATCGTCAGTCTGTGACTGGCTCTATTTTGATAATGTTTTATAAGCCGAAGTAGCTCAGCCTGCTTGACGCGAGGACGAGATGTCGAATTCTACCGACGTCTCGTCAGTGTCCGAAGTCTGGTGTTGCGGTGGACGTTCGCACGTTTAAGATCCATTTCATTTCCAGGTAGGCCAACTGCACAGGTCTCAGGTTCGATTGGCCAGATGCACAAATCTCAGCTTGAACAGGTCTCGGCTCCGGGTGGCCAGCTGAACAGGTCTCAGCTTAGGGTCAATCGTAACAACTCGTCCATTTCCGTACGCAAAATGGCGACGGTGTTCCGATTGAGCTTCGGGCGGATCAGCTGCACAGGTCTCGGCTTCGGATGGATCAGCTTCATAGATCATAGCTTTAGGTGGACCAGCTACACAGGTTTCAGCTTCGGGTGGGTCAGCTGAAGAGGTCTCATCTTAGGGCGGATCAGCTATGCAGGTCTCAGCTTCGGGCGGGTCAGCTGCACAGGTCTCGGCTTCGGGTGGGTCAGCTACATAGATCATAGCTTTAGTTTGACCAGTTACATAGGTTTCAGCTTTGGGTGGGTCAGCTGAAGAGGTCTCAGCTTTGGACGGAACAGCTATGCAGGTCTTAACTTCGGGCGGGTCAGCTGCACAGGTCTTGGCTTCGGGTGGGTCAGCTACAAAGATCATAGCTGGGGGGGGGGGGGCAACTACATAGGTTTCAGCTTTGAGTGGATCAGTTGCACAGGTCTCTTTTAGTGGGTCAGCCACGTAGGGTCTCAGCTTCGGGTGGGTCGGGTAGGTCAGCTGCACAAATCTCGGCTTCCGTGCAATGTATTAGGCAGATGTTGTCAACATATCAGTATAGTAATATTGGTGTGACGGAAAACATAAAACAAATTTAGTTTATTTTTAAAATGTCACATAAACGCCAATATATTTTCAGGATTTCGATAAAATAGGAAATCACATAAACAGAAGTAAACAAGTATATGAATACAATCTAAACGTGCACTACAAAATCAATATTATTGGTCAAATACGCTTTTAGTCTCTGCAGTAGAGATTTGGGGATCTATAATAATGTGTGCTAGGATACTGGTGTTCTAGATTTGAACTCACTACTTTTACCCTGATTTTATTACGATAATCTATAATGTAACTACAAAGCACAATGTCGCTAGTTTAATACTGTTAGAGTACCTCAAATATGAACCTAATTTGAAGGTAGAAAGAAAACCAGCTATTTTGTATCTAGCCAACTAAGTCTTCAGAGTACAAAACCACACATGTCAATAAATATTCTAAAAACAGCCGATATGAACGCGAGCAATTTTTCATATCTACTCAGGGTCCAAGTTTACGTCACAAATTGTCAAACTGTCCGAATGGTTTCTGATCATCCAGGCTAAATATGAGAAACGCATGTCGAAGAATGCTAAGCACAGTATGTTTGTCACATGTATGCCAAGTGCATGTCAGATAGGGCCCTTGATTACCGTGATCAGGATGCATCTTGTCTGCAAATGGGACATAAGAGCACAAAAATATCACATGAGGCGACAACCGGGGGCATACGCCGCTCTAGAAGGCGTACATGAGTCTATGACAATTTGATTGATTGATTAAGTACTAATATTATAAGCAATACTGTCACTGATATCGAGTATGTGTGAACAGAATATATTCGATAATTCAATTTAAAATTATAGCCATGTGTTTAAATCTAAACTACTGTACTTCATATGGAATGATGCCATGGATCGAAAAGCATAGATTTATCCATTAATAATCGATTTTTGTCACTTTGGAGGGGGAATGTGTTGGTTTTGTTTGTTTTGTTTTTGGAGTTTTTTTGGGGGGGGGGAGTTTTCGTTTATGTATTTTCGGGCTGGTTTTTGAAGATCCTAAACATCTCCGTAGAAACTGAATTTGAATCAAGACAGCAATCAGATGATAGCCATAGCTAGGAGAAGGAAATCTTTTTTTAGTGTTCCATAAAAATTTTCTACGACTTCGGTCACACATTGCAACAATTATAGACTGCTTATATCCCTTTCTTCATTTTTACATGTTCATGTAGTACACATAACAGATTTTTATCTAGATCATCTTAAGCAAGCGCTTAAATAACGATAACTGAAGACAATACAAAAACCTATCGCAGTGTTGTCACAATGACACTGATTTAGGATTCCAAGATGGCCGCGATTATCTAAAGTGGCCTGTCGAGTACCTCGAGTTGACAACTTCATTAGGCGATCGTCATTGGCAGTGATACCTGGATAGCGTTTATATACCTATAAATAAATATCATTTGTGGGCGGACGACAAGCGAAAGATGTGGTATGGGAAGAGGGAGTTCAACTTTTATACATGTAGAGGAACATTATGATCTTTGGGTGCAAATGAATTGCAAATCTCATAACGCGATACTATTCTGTACCATAACATTCTCTACACTTTGCTGTTTTCAGTATACACAAATTCATTTGCTTAGAGAATCTTTCAGCTGATATAATGCAGCAAAATCTCTCTGTTTAGAATATTTCTGAGTACCATCAATCTCCGGTGATACAAAATCTAGGATTTCTTAGATTTGGGATGTGCTCGCGAAGATAACAAAATTGTCCATTTGGGATTATTCCGCAGATCTTATGAGTTGGGAATTTATCTGCAGATCCCAAAGCATTGGCATATTTCTGCCAATTTAAGGCTATAACACAATGATATGTCATTCTTTCAAAATTCACCACTGAGGTGAGATGCTTTCTTTTTTCCGGTGAAAGGCGAGAGGAGAACAATATTGTCGTGTAAATGGTTGTCTTTCTCTATGATACAATGACATTCTACATATTGAGGATAATGCACAAGTTTCACAAATTCAAAACACCCCGGTAGCTTTATGTGTAAAGCAAACGATAAACCTCGCCCAACTCGTCTAAGAAAAGTCATAAAGAGCAATTATGCCATTAGGAGATTCCGACAATGGCACTCAGCGTGGTAAATGCAAGTTGATATTATGGAAACGGCTTCTGTCACAAGAAATATTAACCTAAATCAATCCATAAATACCATCATATTTCAGACAATTAAGATATTTAAGTGCAGACGAGTAGAATGCCGATGCGATAGTGATACGTGTTTTACTATGGGACGGAATATCGGGCACAGATTCTGGGAGTGATCAGTAAAGAGTGATTTTAGTGAGAAGTGGAAGCATTTGTTTCTTAAGTAAAAATGGGTCGATTAAATGTCAAAGTTTTACACATTATTCTAATGTTTATTATTTGGAATTTCTATTATCTATTGTATGTGCATTTTGGCTTTTGTTTTATTTGGTGTTAGTTCGTTTATCATTTATTAATTTATTATTATTTTGTTTGTTTCTTTTCACTTTTAAAAGGAGCGGGCTTTAAGGTCATATTAATAGTTATTGACTGTTTTGGATGAAAGATTTTTTCAATAATGCTATTTTATTTTGAACAATTTAACACGTGATGAATGAAAGCGCCGGCGCACTCGAGTGAAAAACACATTTATATCATAACGAACAAATAGATCCGCGTATTCTGTGATCTCTAAGTTAAAGGAGCCTGGTCCGATTGAAGTTGGGAAAAGTATTTAAAGATGTAAACGGATTTTTTTAAACGGAAATCGATTCTTAGTATATTATCTAAGTTGTGTGAAAAGCATCGTTTCTTAAGTCGATGTCGTTAACGAGATATGCCCGTTTTAAATTTGCAGCATAACCACGCTAACTCTTTGAATATTGATGAGGACGGTCAGAGGAAATCACGTGACAATGAAATTCGAGCTTTACCCGATTCTAACATTTGCTCCACTTTCCTTTTTTTGGCCTTGGGGTCTGTGTATATTTTTTTTCTACCGCACTTTTGCTTTTTCCCCATGGTCGTATTTTTCCATGTGCGCCATTGATATCGTTTTCTACAGTGAATATCCGCGCACGCGCATGATTATGGGCAGAGCATCGCCTTATTTGGAGAACTGAAACCAATCGAATTTAATTCGACTCAATTGCCTTTATTCTACGAAAACAATGAAGGATTTTACTTTTAAATTTTGCAATTAGCACAAAGTTTATAATTTCTGCAGTACAGGAAAAATAAGATATTGTCGTAATTTATCCTTCTCGTGCTATAATTTTCCAGTCTCGAACCAGGGTCTGGCGCCATAAACTGAGAAAATACTTTATTTCGTTTTAATTCATTGTTATCAAACGTTCAAATAAATGGTAATGCAGAATGCTTTAATTTTATTTATCGATAGAATAAAACTCAATAAAATCCAAATCCCAAGTATTAATTCATTGTTGAACCAAAGAATTTGAATTTATGACTTAAGTATTAGTTTTCTCAGATTATGGCACCGGACACAGGTCCCTTTAAGTTACATGTATTCTAAACACCCGAAATGGTCATATCTTTGTACATAAATCCGGGTCACTCAAACGGCGACACCGTCTGAATAGTAGGGGCAGGCTTGGTGTAGTGGTTAAGCGCTTGGCTTGCGGCGCCGACGATCCGGGTTCGATTCCCGAGTTGCGCCACTTTGTTTAAGAGGTTGGTAACCTCCTGCTTCTATGTCGCGATATAACTGAAATATTGTTGAAAGCGACGTAAAACACCAATCAACCAACCAACCAACCGTCTGAATTACAAGCGTTAACAGTTACCGGTATACATGTACCCTGGATTGTAAATTGATTGCACACAATAAATAGAAAGAATTGGGAAATTGCTATACAAAGCACATACTTGTTCTTGTTTATTCACAGTTGTGTGTTGAAAAAAGAACATTAATTTCGGTGAACGTATCCTGACATCTATCTTTTTAAACGTGTGAATGTTACGTTCAATTATCACGACTTAGCCGATCTCGAACCCGATTAAATGTTACATATGACTTTACATCTTTCCTTTTTGTGATGAGACACATTGTCATTGCATGGTATTAACTTTCACATTGTTAACAAATGAGTGAGTAGGAAAACACGCGCCACTGCCCTTCTAGCAGATGTCCGGCGTGGCCGTAATTGAATAACAAATATACCAACATAAATCAAACTCCAGAATTACTTGAACCTTGATCCCGTTCCTATAAAAAATTACTCGGATGTTGATCCTGAAACTGTACAGAAATTGCTCAAATATAATCAAGATTCATCACGATTCCATTAAATAGAACGTAGCCCCATAATTACACACAATTACCGAAAACACCGATTGCCGCTAAAAAACGAGACGAGGAGACAAAGTGAAAAATAACCTCGTTAACCCCTGACGGTTGATTATGAACTCTACAGTGATTCAGAAGCCTCTGATATGCAGGCCCTGACAATGTTTTTGACAGTTCCTATTCTTCAAGTCTCTATCTTGGAGAAAAGTTGTGGAAGGAGAACATAATAGTAGGGTCCGTCCCGGTATTTCATGATGTCCGTGATTTGTTAAGCTGCTGTGTAAAGATATGCTATCATCATGATGATGACCACTGTCCTTTAATTTGGGGTTCAGACAATTACTATGGACAGACCACTGCCGAGAAAGTCCCACGACAGATGGCGCACCCTGATATATATATATATATATATATATATATATATATATATATATATATATATATATATATATATATATATATATATATATATATATATATCATTCTTAAAGCAATCATCTTTGTGTGTAGATATTATACATTAACTTTACACGTCGTTTTTCGACGCACGCCGACTTTATGTATTCCATTTACTTGTGGTAGTCAGTGTGTGATGGCGGTAATAACTGGAATACTCGAAGAAAACCAAACTATACCAACACACCTTCCACTTTAAACCGCTCTGGGATCAAATTCACTTTCTGAGATAACAGCGTATAAGTTTCCCCCTCGGGTGTCGATGAATGCTGACAATGCTGAAGGACACCGTTCATAACGTTTTACATGTGTTTCCTTGTTTGTGTTAAATCCAATAAGTATTTAATTTTAAACATGAATATTTTGCATTGTTCTTGATTAAATTTTACATAACCAAAATGAATTAAACATCCATATGTAAATGCATAATCTCAAATTAACTTTCATTTCATGCATTCCACCGTCCGTTCAATCTCAAATCCCATGCAACAGATCAATACATTATTTTAATGATTATCAATACATTTCGTAAACGAACCTCAAAATTATAAAAGATATATAGTTTCTATATTTCAAATCACGTTGTCGTGGTGATAATTCACTCACAGTTCAGGACTATCATTATCTATGACAAATGGTTCCAACGAGAAATAAGAATTTCACATTTTTTGTTTTACTTTCGTAATAATCTGCTTTGTGGTCGATAGCTGGCTTTTACAAACAATGCTTCGCTGCCTGTGCGCGCCGATGGTGATGTAATGTAATACTAGAAGAACAGAAGAATCTGTAAAGCAGTCACGTGATTTCCGATTACTTTCGATGATAGATTGTTCATGGCCATGTGACAGTACACAGGTCGTTGTCTTTCTCAGTAAAATGTTTTAACCAGTCCATGTCGTCTGTCATCTGCTGTTTTAAAAAAAACCAAACAAACAAAAAAAACCATAAAAAAAAAACCAAAAAAAAAAAAACCCCCACTCACACTACAACACAATACACAACAAAATTCCTTTGTATGATCACTTCCTCAAATAAAATACATGCCAACTTAATGTAAAAAATAGCGCTTTTCTTGTGGTAAAAGCCATAATGGTTTGAATTTGTAAGGTTTAAAATCACGAAATTTTTAATTGATTGAGAAACAAACATCAGATGCTAGTCCACAATGAGAGGCGAATTGAGAATCATCCCTGCCCGTAGTATGGCAACGTGCAAAGTTTCAAGATTCAAAACTTAGCAACTTCCCACAAATGTCGCCGTAATGTTCTCATATCAGAAACCAAACTCGTAAACAATAATGTACATATATCAGAAACAAAAATCGTAAATAACTAAGGTGTTATAATGATACCGTTCGCAGATAAAAGGCATCGATATAAACTTGAAGGTGATAATGGCATCCAGAGTTATTTTCTCCTGATCTAGCCTACAAATTACTGTAACATGCACAGATGAGATTCCAAAGTGATAATGGTACATGACAGTTATAGAAAGTTATAACAAAGGTATCATGATAATAATGGAAAAGCCAAAACCTCGAAACGATAATAGCGGAGATGATTTGAGTTATGTCCCCTTGAACGGCAGGAGAACGGTGCCTGTATTACAGGGGGGGGGGGGGATTCATCACTGTCAACAATTATTAAAATCATATTTTGACAAGGAAGTAGGAAGATACCGACTCCTGCGTTCGAATGGTAAACTACCAGACTCGAACCCAAGTAGTAAAAGTAAGCGATTAAATGAAGTGATTAAACTCAACGCAAAGTATTTCCCACTGTGTTAGGGATGGATTTAAGGAACGGATATGGTTTAGCATTGAAGAGAACAGAGGTTCCCGGATATCTAATACCATGTACAAGGACAATGTGAAAGGTTCAACGGAATGAGAGCGTACCAATACGACAGACTGAAAAATACACAAATTCATAACCAGAAATCCCAAAGAAAAACTACGTGAGTAGTGCCGTCATAATCTAATAATTTCAAGTTGATACTTTTATACGTTGATGAAGTATTAGAGTGCCGCCATACCTACGCAGGTCATACTCCTCTTTTAGGAAAAAATATATCTATTTTGATCGCACTAAACACACTTCCAGCTCTAATTTTGATCGCACTAACACACTTCTAGCTCTAGTTTTGATTGCACCAACACACTTCCAGCTCCAGTTTTGATCGCACTAACACACTTCTAGCTCTAGTTTTGTTCGCACCAACACACTTCCAGCTCCAGTTTAGATCGCACTAACACATTTCCAGCTCTAGTTTTGTTCGCACCAACACACTTCCAGCTCTAGTTTTGTACGCACCAACACACTTTCAGCTCTAGTTCTGATCGCATTAAAACACTTCCAGCTCTAGTTTGGTTCGCACCAACACACTTCCAGCTCTAGTTTTGATCGCATCAACACACTTCCAGCTCCAGTTTTGTTCGCACCAACACACTTCCAGCTCTAGTTTTGGTCGCACCAACACACTTCCAGCTCTAGTTTTGATCGCACCAACACACTTCCAGCTCCAGTTTTGATCGCACCAACACACTTCCAGCGCTAGTTTTGGTCGCACCAACACACTTCCAGCTCTAGTTTTGTTCGCACCAACACACTTCCAGCTCTAGTTTTGGTCGCACCAACACACTTCCAGCTCTAGTTTTGGTCGCACCAACACACTTCCAGCGCTAGTTTTGATCGCACTAACACACTTCCAGCTCTACTTCTGCCTCTGGATATATAGATTACGGACATTGTTTTTGATGATTAAGATGGCATCTTATTACCTCTCAGAAACCTCGAGAGCAAAACTATAGATCAAAGGCTTTCAATATCACACGGCCAGATTGAAATATAAATCACATAAAAATCAGACAGTCATTAAAGCTTTCTATACCTTAAAAACTGAAATATCTCAAGACAATTTCTTATTGAAATCGAGATACCTTGTTATCAAAGGCAGACAATTTTACCCCGCCATAACTGCGCAGAGAGCAGTACATTGCAATTAAGCTGGTAAATAGATTAGATTTTCTCTGAGACATCAATATTTCATTTCGTAATGTTACATTCGATACGGAAAATATCGAAACCAATTTTTATATAATGTGTAATTTGAGATATAGATTTTCAAAGCGCACTGAGCAAGACTGAAAAAAAAAATAGGTTCGAGTCCAACTCCAGACGCGGCGGGGTCTGAAATAACATGTAGAAACAATATATATGACATTCTCCATCTTTTTATTTGTCCTAGCGTAATTCTCAGTCAAAACATCATAATGTGTTATGAATTATCCCTTTCCAGTGAAACCCTACTCCTATTTTCTCTTAGGTGCAGGATCCGCCACTTTGATCAGTATGTTAAAATATAACTAACGATTTCAATATATTTTTATAACACCATATGGTAGACAAATAGAATAGTATGATACGAAGCCTGTGGGCATAGAAATGAGGAGCTATTGTCATAAAACATTTCTTTTTGCCGAGTAGATCATCACGCCTAATGAAAATTACTGCCTGGATCGATATTACTCGTCAGTCTATTCAAAATTAGCGATATATACTGCCATAGAGGCTAATTTAGACAGTTTTAATAAAGCTGGAAGCTGGGTAGGCATTATTTCGTTTTGTTGGTGTCAAAGTGAATAGAAATCATCAGGATTATTTGTGATATTAGAAGAACTCACTGTATCAGTGATTCAAACCACCCATTATCAAATTGTTAGGTAGAATGACAAAGGCGTATGGACGATATACCTCTCTCTCTCTCTGTCATAAACAAGACCATTTTCATAAATTTAGAATTTACAGTGTTCGATATCTAGTTTTGGGGGTTTGTTGCTTGGGAGCAGCATTCTTGAAATGGCATCAATTCGCTTCTGCATATATATTACTGAATTTGAATAATGACGAATCCTTGTTAACAAGAATTTAATAAATCCCTCTTCGAAGGTATTCGTGTGAAATACGCATTGAGGCTATAGAATACGTGTTCGATTTTCTAAAGTGTAAAAAACCAAAATGAGTACTTAGTATTCAGTGTATTACAGTGATGTACTCGAGTTCATAAAAGGATGACTTCAGAAATGTAAATTCTAAGCAAGTTTGCTGAATCTATTACAACATTCAAAAATCAAAATGAATTTAGGTTCAATAGATAGGGGATCACTTAAATTTATACTGGTCTTTAGAAGTGTAGAATTCCATCAGCAAACATAAAGAGGCCCCCATAAGCCACTATTTCTGAATACAGCTCTACGAAGTTGACATGTAAATGAAGCTAGTAATTAAGTATGTAAATATGTACTGGGCATTGGAAGCGAGGAATTATCATGTGGCTAGAAGTTGCTTTTAGACGCCAGTACATTATCGAGTCGTAGTTTTATGTATTTATTCATATGGTACCAGGCAGGCGATGTGATGCATTACCATAAATGCTCAGCTCCTGGGAGAGCCTCAGTGTCAAACAGGCATATCTTTACTGTCCCAACTGAGCCAGCGCGTGAGTGATACAATCATTGCTAATAGTATACATCTGTATATGGTTCAATGAATGGTTAAGTAGATAACACCTAAACATGGACTTTAACATTGGGAATTTGTCAATCATCTTACAGTAATTAAGCTGACAGAAAGCATACGAACATGCATATATACATAGATTATGTTCTTATCGAATGGAATAAATTTGAATTAAATTTGATTAGGTCTAGTTTTTTCTTTGAACAGATGATTATCTAATGTATATCAAACAAACTTAATGAGACATCCTAACGTTTTATCAGAAATTATTTTAATCTGTCAAATAAAGGAGAGAAAGTCACATATCCATCTTTCCTGTCATCAATCCCGATGTAAGATGGAGGGGGCAGGGGTTCCAAAATTTTCGAAAGAATTTCCGAAGTTTCCATTTTAAGAAACAAAACTACAGTCATTAAATTCCTTGCAGAACGCTAATGAACAAATCGACATTATCACAGAATATTCATGACTAGGAAGGAATCCCACTGGAATGACGTTATAATGTTGATTAGTGTTCACCCCTACCCATACCTTTCTCTAAACCACCATTAAAACCCCATCAGCCTAGTCTTATCTTCCAGACGATAATTATTATGGTAGAATACACGTAAGTCAACGATGCAGACGACACATTCTGCCCAAGCACCAGTTAGTGTAAATGAGGCATGACAAATTTAGTTAAGTTTTATTACAAAACAATCATTACGTTTTGCATATTACGTTATTGGGATGTGAGCAATTTCCTTATTAGGTGTAATGTCAGCCGCTGGAATTATTGGACTGAAATCGTCACCTAATTGAGAAAGGAAATATTCTGTTACACAATGTCTCCATCAATCATTTGATTACTTAAACAATGATCAGCTCCATTCCCCCGTGTTACAAGCGTAATGGTGCATGCTAAGGAGGGCACTACTGCGCATGCCTACCAACAATATATATGTGATAATTCTTGTTGCTAATATATCCAAGGTTTCTGTATTTGCTGATGATGTTAATACGCATGCGTGCGCACATCACATATGTCTTCGCACTTTATGAGATACTTGTTTGGCGATAAAAATTGCTTATGCGCATCTAAAATATACTAGCAATAGTGTAATGATGTCATAACATGACGTAGGGTCAATTCGATCGACTTGTGATGACGAAAACTGCTGCACATAACGTTGACACCTTAACGCATTAGCCATACCGTGCAGGAGGTTAATAACTGCAGAAGTCGGAATAGACTTTGATAACGTTTTCTCCGTTTATATTACGTCACGTACATCCCTTGCAAGCGCAACACAGATTGATATTTCTCGAAAAAGTCCGGATACTTTTAACGATTCCTGAATAACCACTTTAAGTGAATTTAGAAGTGGTTTTTCATTGCGGAATTCACAAAAAGAAGGATGTTTTGATATTATTTATATGCAATAGTGGTTTCATCGCAGCGATAACATATGATATAAATTATAACTTACCGCGCACAATTATTTCTCAAATTCAGAGAGGGATTGGAAGAGCTATGAAAATGCGCATTACCAAAAGGCTAGCTGAAATGAAATGTGTTTGGCTGGTCAGTGTTTTATGACGCTTTCAACAATTTTAAAAGCATACAGCGATGTGGAAGCAGGAAGACGTGGTGAAATCATATTATCATATATAATATCAAAAATCATATTATCATATATAATATAAAGAGATTAGCATCTGAACTATTTTCGCGAGATCAAACCAGGATAGGCGTACAATATCAACCTAATATAGAGTCTATGACAGCTACTGACATGATAACCAGTAATTAAATTTAACCACGAATATATAATATATTGAGACATGATTTGCATTGAAAAGTAATAAAGTGCTAAGTTACATTGTCTAGTACAAATACAGCACAGTATAATTCCTCTGATAGGGAACATAGCCTGAAATGAAGGCAAACACATTTACGGACGAATTATACATGCTAGGGACAGGGATTTGATTAACATTCAAATTTCATTGAAGCGTAGTTAGTTTCGCATTTCCACTGATTTAATTTTTACTTGGACAGTGATGGGAATGTCAGACATGATTTATGTGACGGGTGTACGGAGGTTTTCCTTAAATGTAACGATGCGAGACGAGAATGACATGCGATAGACTTTGGGTGTTACAGAAACGGTACGAGAGGGACTTGCGATAGGCCCCGGGAGTAACCGAGTGTGTCTAAGATGACATTCGATAATCATTATAGATTATCTTGAAATTGGACAAGACAATGAGACGTACCCGCATCTTTGACCATCTTGATATAGGGATATGATATGGCAATAAAACGATATTGACATTGTTACAGGTATTAGAGGATAACATCGTAAACAATACACTACCAATAAGTACAACGTATCAAGATAACAATAGCATTGTTACGGGTATTACGGAAACTTAGTACGATTTAACACTGATAGAATCTAATACATGTATTGTGTTCTCCTCGTCTAATTCTGCAAGTATACTTCATATTAAGTAACCCACCATCAGAATAGGCACCTTTTCTTTTTTGCCTCTTTGTGGTCAAATCAACCAAATGAGGCTTATTATAATTGCGAAGGAGGCATTAGATCCGCAACTGAAAAATTGATACCGTCAGGTAATACGTTAACAATGACGTCACTTGCACAGCGAAATCTTCAGCCAGATTCCGAGCCTAGTTTGAGGCCATTGGTCACTGTCAAGGTCAAAAGGTCATCGACCTTGGTGTCATTTGAAAGGGCTTCATGAGTTGAGTACACATGTCAAATATGAAGTCTTTATCCCTAAAAGCCAATGTTAAAGTTGACAACAGACAGACAAACAAACAGTCATACAGACAAACAGAGAAGACAAAAACAATATGCCCCCGATTTATGGATCTTGGGGCATAAAATGTGTTTGTAAAATATCAATGCTCCCTACAGCATCTAGGTCAAATGTTAAAGTTTTTGTCACAGAAAGACAATCGGACAGACCAAAAAAAAAAAAATAGAAAATTAAGATTCAGTTATAGATTTAGAGTTCGTGTGATAAATTCTGTAGATGAAAATTCTGATTTGACTACAAACATTGACTGAGTAAAATTCCGTTTTGAGATTTTTAAATTTGTTATGTAAAGATCAGTAATCAAGAAAAACTTGATTTATAGAGGGCGCTACTGGTGTAATTGATTCATAGGATTAGTGCATGTTTATAGGCACCAGAATATCATTCTCCTCTAAATAGTAAATTGATTTCTTAGGAAGTAATTACCGCCACAAGGCTATCCGTTACTATGGGCAGGTGGTACGGACACGAAATCTCGAGATGTTAACGACATTGTAGGAGGTAAAGCCGAAACGGACTTGACACTTGTTTTTCCGGAAAACATAGTGATAAACGCATTTTATCGAAACAATGACATTCATATAAAGTGAAGGGGAAATAACAAAGAAAAAAAGTTACATGGGCGAAGTGTATAGCTCAAATGAGTCTTCAATTAATCATTGTCATATGGAAACTTTGTCCTTAACGTTTTTATTGATGTTTGTGGCTGAGAATAAAGAGTTCCTTTGACTAATTTATTTATTGTTTTACGTCATTCCATAATCATTTCACGTATATGGTGACGGCATCTGCCTAATGCACTGCATAGAAATTTATACCTTTTCAACGGACCTTCCCGAAGCAATGAAGGATTTTTCAAGTGCCACACTTACCATGAACCCAGACCTTGGTTTTTACTGTCTCATCCAAAAGACAGAAAACCGTGCGCCCAGGGCGTGAATCGGACCCGGAACCTCTTGGTCATGAACCGAACACCTCATCCACTGAGCCACACCAGATTAAGTTCCTTTGTGATACATTCATTAACATGCACTCTGACAGTGGGCTATATCTAGTATTTATAATCAACACACTAAATATAATTCAGTTGAGCTAGATGGAATTTGGGCTACAATATTATAGCAATGCTGCATACAATACCATAGAAATGCTATCTAAAGTACCATAGCAATGTTATCTACAATATCATAACAAGGTTATCTACAATTACATAGAAAGGTTATCTACAATATTATGGCAAGGGTATCTACAATACCATAGCAAGGTTATCTACAATATCAAGGCAAGGTTACCAACAATATCATAGCAAGGTTACCTATGTCTAGAATATCATAGCAATGCTACAATACCATAACAAGTTTATCTACAATATCATGGCAAGGTTAACTACAATATCATAAAAAGGTTACCTTGTCTAGAATATCATAGCAATGCTACAAATCCATAGCAAGGTTATCTACAATATCATAGCAAGGTTATCAACAATATCTACAATATCATAGCAAGGTTATCTACAATATCATAGCAAGGTTATCTACAATATCTACAATATCATAGCAAGGTTATCTACAATATCTACAATATCATAGCAAGGTTATCTACAATATCATAGCAAGGTTATCTACAATATCTACAATATCATAGCAAGGTTATCTAAAATATCTACAATATCATAGCAAGGTTATCTACAATATCTACAATATCATAGCAAGGTTATCTACAATATCATAGCAAGTTTGTTTTACAATATCATAGCAAGCTTATTTACAATATTATAGCAAAGTTATGTACCTACAATATCAAAGCAAGGTTACCTACCCATTCAGTACATTGTATCGGTCATTTATTTCTAGAAAATTTGATGCAAGGCAATTGTAAAGGATATCGGCAAGTGGAGCGTTCCTTTCAGACCAGACATAAATGTATCAAAGGACAAAAATAAGTTTGTTGCATTATTTCGGGCCATATTGCAAAACATATAACATAACCATTTTTGATTGTTGTGTGTTTTATAAGCGTCTCTTCAACGCCCGACGTATGTGTAATTCAGTGGGAATAACCACTGTTTTCCCAATACAACAACACCCTAGAAATTTATCTTTATCCTAATAAGAACATCTAATTGAATGTTACCGCGTATCTCTCAGAAAAGGTCTTAACAGCGAAACACCATCAATGTATCTGAATTATTAATGACAGAGTAAGTGTTTTAAGGCCTGTATAAGTACAACAATTTGTGGTCTATGATCAAGTGATTGTGAGGAACCATCCGATTGCATGCTGCATTGATGTATATATCATCGCATATTGTTCCAGTCAACACTTCTTGATTATACAGAGGAGCAAAAAGGCTAAGATTATTTGGTTCTTTTTCCAAAGTCGAGGACTGGTTCCCTCTGTCGTGTGATGGTGGGAACTGGTGCGAGTCTTAATGAAGCGACACCTTTCCCATACCTTACAATAACAAACGATCAATACAGTAGACAACATGTGTAGCCGTCAGATGTGCTTTTTAAGATATATTGAGCAACGAGGCAATTGATATTTTATGTAGCAACTTTTATTGTCTCTGAATTAATATGCAGTATAAGCCGTGAAATTGTGTAGAAATCAATAAGTTTTACTTTAGGCTAAACAAGATGTCAGGATTATATTATAGATAAGCATGTTAGAATTGTTACAAAATGACAATGCGTTTGTGAAAATGATATTTCCTTATGTCGATGGTTTTTTTAACCTATCGTAATTCATAATTTATAAAGTAGAATTTACAGGGATGTCAATGAAGTTTCATTACTTTAGCCCGTCTTCGGGGGATTTTCCTCGAGTTACCTCAGTCGCTCGAACTCTCGCGAGTTTACCAGGGGAGGAGTGTAATGGAGCGAAGGTCCACTACTTCGTATGTCTCCGTGATTTATGTTCAGTCAGCATACAATTCGATCCCCTGTGGTGTAATTTCTCTCACGTTTCAATATGTTAAAACGCATTTGAACTCTACTGAAAATGTCCTTCGGAACTTGTTAGAAGAGAATATTATCAATGATATGTCCTACGGAGTCTTTGGGGATTAAGAGAAATAATATCAGTCGGGTGTCCTTGGTAACCCGTCTACAATAATATCAATCTAATTCCATTCGGAACCTCTTTTGAAAAAATACTGCGACGACAATAAGTATAAGTAACCATGAAATTCGGTGTAAAATTTATGTGACATAATTCAATTTGAAATGTCATAAAATTTAATCTTAATTCTTGTCACTCTTGCATACCGATGGAAACAGACTACCGTTGATTGTGGTCACTAAAGATTTCTTACGTAACAGTGTCCGATCTTTAGCAAAACTGACAAGAAAGAATACTTCGAACAAATATGTAATATGAGTAAATCTAGTACACAAGAAAAACTCTAACTTTCCTCTGGTTTCCAGGGGTCTGTAAATGCCCATCGTGCCACTGTGACAATGCAAGATTTACTTCACTATTTTACTTAAAAACTTCATATACATAGACATCGAATATTTAAAAAAAAACGCAAAGTCGCTTGAACAGGTAAATGTCGGTCACAAATCAATAAAATGGAAAAACCGCAATGATTTCTAGCGCTACACTCTAGTCAAGCATCGGTCACATGTAATACATGTAATAAAACGGAAGAACACACTGGTGCTATGTCACTGTGGCACTCACAACCACGAACTGATAAAGATATGCATGGATCTATGGAAACCAGACATGCGACAAAGTGTCCGGGAGGAATAGGCATCTCCTGTCGAACGTGCGACAAGGTGTCTGGGAGGAGTAAGCATCTCCTTTCAGACATGCGGCAAGGTGTCTGGGAGGAGTAAGCATCTCCTGTCCGACATGCGACAAGGTGTCTGGGAGGAGTAAGCATCTCCTGACAGACATGCGACAAGGTGTCTGGGAGGAGTAAGCATCTCCTGACAGACATGCGACAAGGTGTCTGGGAGGAGTAAGCATCTCCTGTCAGACATGCGACAAGGTATCTGGGATGAGTAAGCATCTCCTGACAGACATACGACAAGGTGTCTGGGAGGAGTAAGCATCTCCTGATAGACATGCGACAAGGTGTCTGGGAGGAGTAAGCATCTCCTGACAGACATGCGACAAGGTGTCTGGGAGGAGTAAGCATCTCCTGACAGACATGCGACAAGGTGACCGGGAAGAGTAGGCATCTCCTGATAGACGTGCGACAGAGTGTCCGGCAGGTGAAGGCATCTGTCAGATGTGCTACAAGGAGTAAACGTCTTCAGTTAGGCTAACAAACCTGCCACTTACGCCCAAAGTTTACTGACGACAAAAGTTTGTTGCACACAAAACTTTTTAGATAAACATCTCTTAAAAGCATATAACTATACACATGACACATTTGAAAAAAAGGAACTGTCAAATCAACGTAGTGCAAAAATACATTCTATGTGAATAAGCGTTAGTATAATCACATTGTTTCGAGAAACGTTTAACGACATACACGATATCAGGGGCAATAAAATATTTCTAAACATGTCTGTGACACATTATTTGCATATAATGAGCGTTTTTATCCAAGAACACGCATCATGCTGTTGATAATCAATGCAAATTGACAACATATCGCTTAATCATCCATATACAGCGTGGGGATAAAACTGAAAACACGTGTTGCAACAATGCAGTGTTATTGTAGCGACAGGTAATGAATCTCCAATTGTCTCATTTGGTCTCGGGGAATGGAAGTTGCATCAGCGATTGCAGATATAATGATTATATTAAAACGGTGTCCATGCTTCTTAATATAAAAGTCCTGAGCACTCTATGACTGACTCATCTGCGAAAAATTATGAGGAACTGAATTTCATACGTTTTATACAAAATTCGGTTGATTGTATCAAAATCGAATTGTAATGCAAATAAACACATGCAAAACTATTTCATCCATTTGTATGCGAATGGAAAGCTTCGTCATAAATATATTGGTTTATTTGTCAAATACTTACACAACCTTGTAATACGGTTTTTACGAATTCAGAACTTTTGTGCGATCACAGCGGGTGTAACCAATCAACGGAAGATGTTTACTCCTCCTTAGTACCTACACAAAATCGTTACTGGAATTGATTTTCCACTGAATTTGATTAAGTACATCTATTCTTAGAATACATTCTACCTTAATAACAACTTTGATGTGAAATGACACTATAAGACCTGCTTCTATTTGTTTATTTTCATTTTCATTACATTTTTCATTTTCTTTCATATCACACAACTGATATTTGGTTTCTTTTTTTCCAGTTCGTTTTAGTGTATATTGGAAGCTGCCTATCAAAAAGCAGGAGGCACTTGACGCAGGGTACACAAGACAAAATGATATATGTAAAAGTAAGTATAAGTAGTTCGGTATAAGACACTCAAGGCAGACATATGTCAGGAAATCGAGCTGCGTAATGGTTTCTTTCCTTCTTTTTTTTTTTTTTTTTTTTTTGGGGGGGGGGGGGGGGTAATGTTAGAATAATCAGTGTATTACATAGGGTTTTGACGACAACATATCAATGAGGTGTCAGTGAATGACACACAATGTAACAAGTGTCATTGTCGGATATTGCGTACGGATATTAAACGAATGAAAAGAAGTATTAAGTTATCTGGAGAAGAAGACCGTCCTCGAGGTTGCTTCATGATCCCACGACCGGTGTTTAGAGGGCTTCTTTACTCGATTTAAAACATCTTTCCACCAGATTGAAAGGACCAAGCCAGTCAAGGAAAGCATTTTCCGGACCAGAGGCGCACGTAGACAACGACGGACAGAGAATATTCCGTTCTCCGTTAGACGTAGTTTCATGTCATCCAGTAAGATATGACGAACATTTTGAACTAAATATTCCATTTTCATTCTGAAGATTCTAAATCGCCTTGTCGTCACCTTCTCCATATGCGTACATGATTGAAATTACTAGGAAATAACTAGTATATATTGCAATTATATCCGTTTCCCATCTTTACCTTTCGATCAAATCATAGGTGTAATGAACGTGTGAACGTTAAAATTAGGATCAGTGGGATCGGCTTTCTTTAATAGCGTGATGGGCTAATGTTAAGACATTTACCACATCCTGTTGAATCAAAATACAACTACGGTATTGAATCTGCTATAATACATTAAATTTGTACTTTATTGAGAGACAAAATTCTATCGTATCAATCCTTGCTAACGTTGTGTACTGTTGAACTACAGTTTGGCTTCAGCATTCCTAATCAACGCCATAAAGTAGAAAGTTTTATGACCTCATGCTGCCGTAATTTTCTTGTTTATGGCCGCCGTCATGAATTTTGAATAAGACACTCTCTTTTTTCTAGGTTACGTCCATGACAACAAGAATAGTTAAATTCATCAATAACAACAAATTTACAATAATGTGTAAGTTGCCGAAATAACGATTTATAATACCTAGTCTTTAATGGTATATGAAGTGAGTAAATATCGACTTAAATCCAAAAGAAAACAACATAACCACACTAGAAGGGGGCTCAAACTAAAAAGTGCTTTATAACGTATTCAGTTGAAACATTTCTACGCAAATATCTATATATCTCATCACTTAACTAACACCCCGTATTACTTTAATCAGGGTTTTATTTAACTGTAATTTCAACTGATTTCACATTAGCGTTAAATCTTCTCAATTATTGCAGGGCCTGAAGCCTGTATATAACTTGGTCACGTTAGCGTTAAATCCCCTCATGTATTGCAGGGTATGAAGCCTGTGTATAACTTGGTCACGTTAGCGTTAAATCCCCTCATGTATTGCAGAGCCTGACGCCTGTGTATAACTTGGTCACGTTAGCGTTAAATCCCCTCATGTATTGCAGGGCCTGAAGCCTGTGTATAACTTGGTCACGTTAGCGTTAAATCCCCTCATGTATTGCAGGGCCTGAAGCCTGTGTATAACTTGGTCACGTTAGCGTTAAATCCCCTCGCGTATTGCAGGGCCTGAAGCCTGTGTATAACTTGGTCACGTTAGCGTTAAATCCCCTCACGTATTGCAGGGCCTGAAGCCTGTGTATAACGTGGTCACCTTAGCATCAAATCCCCTCTCGTATTGCAGGGCCTGAAGCCTGTGTATAACTTGGTCACGTTAGCGTTATATCCCCTCACGTATTGCAGGGCCTGAAGCCTGTGTATAACTTGGTCACGTCAGCGTTATATCCCCTCATGTATTGCAGGGCCTGAAGCCTGTGTATAACGTGGTCACCTAGCATCAAATCCCCTCTCGTATTGCAGGGCCTGAAGCCTGTGTGTAACTTGGTCATGATAGCGTTAAATCCGCTCACGTATTGCAGGGCCTGAAGCCTGTGTGTAACTTGGTCATGATAGCGTTAAATCCGCTCACGTATTGCAGGGCCTGAAGCCTGTATATAACTTGGTCACGTCAGCGTTATATCCCCTCATGTATTGCAGGGTCTGAAGCCTGTATATAACTTGGTCACGTCAGCGTTATATCCCCTCATGTATTGCAGAGCCTGAAGCCTGTATATAACTTGGTCACGTTAGCGTTATATCCCCTCATGTATTGCAGAGCCTGAAGCCTGTGTATAACTTGGTCACGTCAGCGTTATATCCCCTCATGTATTGCAGGGTCTGAAGCCTGTATATAACTTGGTCACGTCAGCGTTATATCCCCTCATGTATTGCAGGGCCTGAAGCCTGTGTATAACGTGGTCACCTTAGCATCAAATCCCCTCTCGTATTGCAGAGCCTGACGCCTGTGTATAACTTGGTCACGTTAGCGTTAAATCCCCTCGCGTATTGCAGGGCCTGAAGCCTGTGTGTAACTTGGTCATGATAGCGTTAAATCCGCTCACGTATTGCAGGGCCTGAGGCTTGTGTATAACTTAATCATGTAAGCGTTAAATTCCCTCACGTATTGCAGGGCCTGAAACCTATGTATAGCTTCATCATGTAAGCGTTAAATTCCCAGGAATTGCAGGGTCTGAAACCTGTTTATAACTTAATAATGTTAATAATTTCATTGATAATATTATTAATTCTGCCTCTGCCTCTGGACTTTCCTGCAACGAATAAAAAGTCGGCAAAAAAGCCCCCCCTCCCCCCCCCCCCAAAAACCCCCAAAAACCACACACACCACACAAACACACACACAAAAGAAAACAAAACTCCATTCCCAAAATCTGAATTACGTCGGGGTTTTCTTCATCCAAAGCGAGAAAAACAGAATATAATTAACGTGATTAATACTTCTACAAAATGCATTGCATATCTGATATTTCTAAGATATTTTACGACTTCTTTAGAATAATGCAAGGGCAAAAAGGGGGATCGGCTACGGTATCCTCAGAGTCCATCATGATTTAATTCACAGAAGTGAAAAGGAGCTGATTGCATGTTCGGTTGACGGTGTAGTCAACATGGAGTTCTCTGATAGATAGCACAATGTTTGGAGTGACGTGGGATATCGACAACTTGCCTATATGTGCCTGTAGATTTCTCTATATAACTCACAGATTATATAAACACAAGGGCCACTCAATATTGTACGAGTTCCGAAGACATATAAACGTAGGCAATCTTTTTGTCTCCCCTATTCGTGATGGGATAAACCTAACATACAGACGGAGTAACCGATCTAATAACTCAAAAAAAAGCCCCAAGAAATAAGATCGATGTAAAGTACGACAGTAAATGGTATCTGTCTATGACACTCCCAACAACGTGCCACGGTGGACAGATATTGACACCAACAACGTACCACGGTGGACACAGACTCAAACAATGTAAAACGTTGGACAGACATTGACACCAATAACGTATCACGGTGAACATTGAACCCAACAACGTACCACGGTGGACAGACATTGACACCAACAATGAACCATGGTGAACATTGACCCCAACAACGTTCCACTGTAGATAGACACTAACTCCAACAACGTACCACGGTGGACATAGACTCCAACAATGTACCACGTTGGACAGACATTGACACCAACAATGTACCATGGTGAACATTGACCCCAACAACGTTCCACTGTAGATAGACACTGACCCCAACAACGTACCACGGTGGATACTGACTCCAAAAGTGTACCACGGTGGACAGACGTTGATCCCAACAACGTAACACGATGGACATTGACTCTAACAATGTACAACTGCGGACAGACATTACCCCAACAACGTACCTCGGTGGGCAAACATTAATCCCAACTATGTACCACGGTGGACAGACACTGACCCCAACAACATACCACGGTAGAGGGACAATGAATCGGGTACCTGGAGGGAGTAAGCGTCTCTTGTTTGGTTGCACCAATCAGACTGCTCAAAACATATAAACAACAAAACTACTTCAACGCTGAATACATATAAGGATTAGTAGTCGTGGAAGTAACACTAGATGGCAATACCAAGACATTTAATATTCTATGTAATGACCCTAAATTGAAACAAAGAAATACATTTAAGTTATTTTGCGATAGAGAATATTACATTATAACAGAAAAAAAGTCTCAGATAAACGAACGTCATATTCAGGTTTAATCTTGTACATGTTTTAAGGATTTACCTTAAAGAGAAGGACCAAAGTAAAAACAAGGAAGACGGAAAGGTATTATCATTACTTTGAAAAAAAATCCCAAAAATACATGACAGAAAATTTCCTTTTTCAATACTGTTCAGGTAATGAATCGCAAGTCCGACATAAGAGAATTCTTATGTTTGTTTGCGTGAGTATTAGTTTGTTTACCGCGAAATCTGTATAACTTCACAAATAAGGTAGTGGCCAGTATTAGCGGGTGGAGTGCCGCAGGATAACCACCGGCATACCGGTCACGTGCCACCAATTCTCACATGAGTCAATAGTAAATTCCAGCGCAGCAATTTAGTCTACACGACAATTGAAGTCTCATTTAAGGAAATGAACAATAAGGAGAAATTATCAGAAGTCTTAACAGGGCGTCATTTGTACGAGACTGTATCACATTATCCAGGATTTTTGTAAATTAGTTCTTGGAATCATAATTTCCCACGATGATCTGGACTTAATTTGATACGGAGGATTAAGTTATCCACAAAGGCTGTTATTGCATCTTACTCCACCATTATAAACTCTCTAAAAGAAGAGGATCCACGCCTAAATCCCTCTAATTGCAAGAAAAAAAATTAACAATGGCGATAAATCGGTATTAAGAAGAAATTGTGTCACTTTTACTGCTAGTAGAGATTGCATATTGTGGCTAGATATTGCTTGACGACAAACGATAAAGCATGCATTAGTCAATGGAATGTTTTAATTCCATCTTTATTGAAAAAAGAAAAAAGATTATCATTATGAAACGGGAATAGAACTCAAAAGTGATAAGCGCTAATAAGACGCAGATCAAATTAGTAATGGTAACATCTGCTTCACAATGACACTTTCAAAGAAAAAGCGCTAAGTCACGTGGCATTTCTTAGAAATTTCATCACATCCATTTGTTTTGTTGCGCAAAATTGTGGTTACCATGGGAATAATAAATATGTCAATGTCAGGATTAAATCTGGAGTTTTAAGAACGTAAACTCAGGTCGCGCCCAATCAATCACCAACAAACAAATAACGCATCTTCATTTTCTAAATGGATTTGAAATCTGATTGTTGAATTATGTAAATTTCATTATTTTGACCAGATCGCCAGCTTTTCTTTGTAGACAGTGATATGATCATTGTATTGTATTGTGTTTAGGAGAGTTTTACACTATTATAAGTAACATCTCTTTCTGATGCCAGAATAATGGGCAAGATTGATTTGTTCCAAGCACATCTCACACGACATCAAAGCGCCCGTCTTAGTCATACACTGCTAGTAAGAGACACTGATTGAAATTATCATTTCTATGGATTCATAATGATCGTAAAGTAAAAAGCATTACATTTTAATCTCGAAGATCTGTTAAAGGCAAATTCGTACGGATTACAAAGGACTGCATTATTCTAGGCATCAACATGCATCTCCAGAAATTGGATGATTTCATATGCTACCGTTTAAATATTTAGTTATCTTTAGGGTCAATGAGTCATTCAGGTGATCTATTGTGAATTGTCCTTGTCCATCAGAGACAGTTGTTCGTCGTCGATTTACAATTGATATTTTTTTTTAATTCTTGAAAACTACTAGGTCATTATTCGTCATCATATTTCGCATGAATCCATAAAGCCTTTGAGGGGTTCCCGCCCCTCCCTCTTTTTCGCCACAAATTTACCAGGCATATGTTCAAGTTCAAGTCCTTTATTACTTTGAGCCATGCGACTCATAAGTTAGCAACATATATACAAATATACATACATGTAGATAATAAGGTTCAAAGCACTCAAATAATATGAATAAACCTCCAGATATGGTACCCAAAATGGCAGAGTATTTTCGCTAATACTGGAGTTTCACACAAGCCCCCCCCCCCCCCCCCCCCCCCCCCCCCCCCCCCCCCCCCCCCCCCCCCCCCCCCCCCCCCCCCCCCCCCCCCCCCCCCCCTCCCTCCTCCTTTTGGAAATCCTGGATTCGCCACAGTTATGGTTTGGTCAAAACTGCTAAAAAGCCTAATGTTCAAAACTGTATGCAAAGTGATAAAGAGCACGAGGCCCTTTATCGATACTGCAGAACGTCATCATCCCAGGGCAGTGGTTCAAACCCTAGAGTGGGGCCAATAGAGTCTTACAGTGATAATGTACTCAGTGTTTGTAAATATCCCGTACTTTATTCTTTGGAAAGAAAAACTGAATATATGGTTAGAAGGTGCGTGACGCCCTTTACCAAAATTGTGAAAATCATGACCACCGCGGCAAGGGTTCAGTCCTTCGGGCTAATATAATCATATAGTAATAATATACTAAGTCTTTTCTCAAGATTTAATTTCCAATAATTTGATTATCTGAAATTAGAATTCCGAATTGGCAGCTCAATCACATAGTTGAAAAACAAATTCAAGCACTTGAAAAAAAATTCTATAGAACAAATTACATTACTTGAAACGGTACACTCTCTCCTAATTTTATTGCATGTTTACCATCCTGTCTGTTTGATAGAAGTACATGCATTTCATCCCCAGAGCACATCCGCGCTTGAACTGAAAGACAATTCGATCTTAAGTTCCAAATCATTCTCATTTGTGCTTGAACCGAAAGAAAATTTGGTCTTAAGTTCCGAATCATTCCAATCGAACCACTCCGTCTCGAGAAGTGCTTAGAAACCTGCTCCGTAATACTTTATACAAAATAAATTACTGATATAATATTTACGTTAACATGATCAGTCAATATGACAACGAGCTCCGAGTGCATTTCCTTTCGGTTCAAACAAATCATATGCAGATATCACATACCAATTACCAGCGAGCACTGATATACAGGGTAGTAATTAATGTACTGTGTTTTACCGAACAAACACACTGATTAATACGGAATTAAGATCTCCAGTCAACGTCTGCACTGGTAGATCTAGATTTTATATTAATATCGAATATTGTATAATCAACACAAAAAAGCATTAATGAATTCGACAGTCTGAATTTCTTTTTCTAATCCCATTTCATGTCGATGACATCAACATCATTTTTGCTTCTTTTCAAGTAACTTGATAGGCATCATTGTTTAAAACCTTTAAGAGCAGGATTAATATAAATGGCATTTGTCTTGAAAATGGAATTTTCATTAAGTTTCAGAGTTTACTTTTCACCTTTAGAAAATTAGAGTTTGTTGTGCTCATCATGGTTGAGACCGTATGATGGCTTATTATGGTAAAGATAACAATACATATACATTTATACTTAGATCTACTTATTACAAAGGGTATGGATATCAGGGGATTTTCACATTCATTACACTTAAGCACAGAAATTTAAGTGACTCAACAGTCAAATGAGAGAATCTATAAATCGTAATGCATTCACGATTTGAAATAGGAGGGAGATGCTTACTGAGATTTTGCCACTTCTATACCTTCTGTAAGGGTAAAAAATTCTTATAAAATAATATTTTAGTTAAAGAAAGGGCTCCGTACATCTACAAATGCTAACATGAAATCGGTCTTTTTACAAGCCTAGGATACCAGCTTAAGCCTCTAACATTGAAGTGTGAAAAGTGATTAAGATTTTAGAGCCACGTCACAAAGATAGATGAAATACTCGCCATCAATGACAGTAATCATCGATTAGGAAAACTCGACACCACAAAGAACTTGATGACAGTAAATCAAACACCGAACCCGACAATATTTAGAGTCACTGATAAGTAAAATCAAGTCATCGTATACGCACTCTTCTTATCAAACCGGTAATGGCATTAGATTCTGGCAATTATGATTAATGCTACGTCTAATGAAGACTTTACAGATGCTAAACGGGCAGATAATATCGCATGTGTTTGTCCAGTTAATATTTCTCCTCTAACCAGCGCAGTGGTCATTGTGCTCAATTAGAGTCTCTCGGACTTTTTGGAGATGATTAATGGATATGAGCATGTGTTTAGTTTCTGTGAATGCAGCGTTTCTTGACCAGTGATCAGCATGTATTCTGCACTGACGTATTCTGTAATAAGTGTCACCCTATTGTGAAATGTCAAACCATTGACATGTTTGCTTATTTTACTTACATTCTTTACCATTTCGGATGAATACATCATTCGGGCCTTGCTGTATAATTCCTGATTCACGTATTTTGATGGTCCGTGTCTAATTCATGAATCACAGATGCGAAATTGACAGGACAACGCCACTAAACGACCCGATCTCTGCAATGTATAATTTACTCTTCACAAAATAGATTCTAATCGGAAATCGAGATCCAAAATATGCAAGCGAAGCCCAATTAACTGACCAGCTGAACTATTGCTTTTGACCATCTGACTGTAAACAAATGCCACTTGCAGAAATCATTTATCAATTTCAATGTTTCCCATGTACAGAAGCTTGCAGTCGAGGTCTGCATTCAGCGACGAGACTTGTAAAAGGTGACATAAGGACTTCTTCTACCGGAATTTTTCAGTCGTTTTATAGCTGATAATCTGTTATTTTCGCAATATGAAATCATTAAATTGTTTTTCCCTCTACTTTTTGAACATGGAATTGCAAGGGAAATGTCTTAATAGTGCTACAATTTAGCCATTAATGGCAAAATAAATAGTAGAATAAGATCTTAATAATTAATACAATTTGTACACATCTCGTCAAACATCCTCCGCAAAATTTTCCCAATTTTGAGCAAATTGATAAAAATTCTTCATTTCGACGCCAAGGGTCAAATCCCTAAATTACACCGTCTCTTATCAATCCACAACCAAATGCTGGCCGCAACATGAAATCAACTCGGAGTGGCGTTATGCAATGACATGTATAAGCAAATATCATTCGTGGTTTTGTGTATTGTGGGTGCATCATTTTCACGAAAAATGTTTCGATAATATGTGGTCAAAATGATCATCGAATATAACAGCTATTGTAATAGTTCCTCTCGTTACGGAAGAGGAAATACACGCCTCCTGTCGGCTAAAACATGATATCCTGACACGTCCCTGTCATCAGCAGACGCAAAGGTCAAAGGAGGTCACAGTAAAGAACGCTGGGATAGCCTCTAATTATGCTGGGGTTTCTGCGATAATTAATCAATTCGGATAAGCGAACGCAATATGCTTTGTTCCGTCTCGTTCCGTCAAGGGGAAAACATGGACTCACACGATTGGATAGATGGGATAGAGGATCACTGCTAATTGAATTCTTTCTGTATAATTGAGTAATCATTTCCCAAATTGAAATTGCGACTGAAATTTCTCTTTATTCTAGTTGAGAAAATTCATCTGTGCATTTATTTATAATCTGAAAAAAACCTAACAATGTTCATATGACACTTTTGTTACCATGTTACTGAGGCGTATAATTTTTCATAAAAACTACAAAAAGTCAACCATACCAATTACGTTATTGCCGAGCGATTTCGGATTGTTTGTTCGGATCGGGTTTATCCTCGTGCATTCACGTGTGCATTTCGTGCTCTATGGGTGCACCGTGGTTTACATCAAAGTGAACGTTATGACAGATGCTGCAGGTTTGCGAAAGATCGCGTATTATACGATACTGTATTGTGTTATTACAAAAAAGTAACACGTTATGCCTTGTTACATTTGCCAATCTTGTATAACAAAACAGAAGGTGGTCTACTCAGGTGCCCTCGCGTCTCTAATTGGTCTCTAGAATTTATCATTACATGTATGTCCATGAACTCTGTTAAGGAAATCGGACACAAGTAGTCATTATAAAATACATTTATATAAAATATTTTTTCAATATGATAAATACCTGTGAGGTAGTACGCAAGCGTTGTACAAGAAGAGTATTACAAGCTATTCTATGCGATACTGCATTCATACGGCGAGACTTCAAGCATGTGCCATAGATACATTGGAGCATACTTGCCCACATAAGTTCAACTGTTGCAAACTTTAGTCAGGGCGAATCGATTATCGAAACAAATAGAGTTAAACTTACAATAGTAATAAGCTTTTCTTCATAAGTGAAAATTCACATCAGTAAAACTGACTTTCAAGTGAAAGTACTTAAGTGAGCAAATCTCGTCGTATAAACAGGAAGGTGCTACACATTAAAAACACATACAGTCAGACCTGCTTTTAAGGCCATCTGTTTTAAGCAGTCATCTACCATGCTCTGTTTCTAACTACTTATTGTCTATACTAAAATCAGCCTGTAGTAAGCAGTCATCTACCATGCTCTGTTTCTAACTACTAATTGTCTATACCAAAATCAACCTGTAGTAAGCAGTCATCTACCATGCTCTGTTTCTAACTACTAATTGTCTATACCAAAATCAACCTGTAATAAGCAGTCATCTACCATGCTCTGTTTCTAACTACTAATTGTCTATACCAAAATCAACCTGTAGTAAGTAGTCATCTACCATGCTCTGTTTCTAACTACTAATTGTCTATACCAAAATCAACCTGTAGTAAGTAGTCATCTACCGTGCTCTGTTTCTAACTACTAATTGTCTATACCAAAATCAACCTGTAGTAAGCAGTCATCTACCATGCTCTGTTTCTTACTACTAATTGTCTATACCAAAAATCAACCTGTAGTAAGTAGTCAGCTATCGTCAGTGGCCACTTTACTACCTTCCCTTTGGTGGTCGCTTGAATTGGCCTTTTACTACTTTGCCTTTGGTCGTCGCTTGGATCATGCGTTATACGCAGGTTAAACAACAAAATATTATACCATTGGTACATATTTCTTTATTAGTTAAACCCTGTCTATGGGGCAGGCGTGGTGTAGTGGTTAAGCGCTTGGCTTGCGGCGCCGACGATCCGGGTTCGATTCCCGGGTTGCGCCACTATGTTTAAGAGGTTGGTAACCTCCTGCTTCCATGTCGCGATATAACTGAAATATTGTTGAAAGCAACGTAAAACACCAATCAACCAACCAACTAAACCCTGTCTACGCCGATGTCGACATCTACGAGAGATATTTTCTGTGAAATATGAGTGCGAGATACATTGTCAAGCATAGATCTGTTTTTCCGAAAAAGATCATCTGCTACGTCGAATTTTAATTGGATCTGAACCAAAAATTATTTTGCTTTAGAAATTTACAAACACAAAAATCAAATTTACCTACATAATTTTACTAGTGTAGATGAATAACATTTGCTATTCATTTTTATTTATTCATTCATTTAATTATTTGTTCGTTTTTTAATTCATTTATCTATTTATTTATCTATCACAAACTCACCGAAAAATTATTTCGGGAAGAAGAACGGCAGGTTCGATTGGTTTTCCAAATTTTTTTGTTAGTTATTTATTTTTCTATTTATCTTGCCGTGTAACTGACAGAATGCCACGCAAATATTAGCATTCTGTAATGACCGACTCTACTACCTACGTGAACATCTCCAGATAAAGATTGGGTTTTTTTTTATGTCGACGACGAATCAATTTCACGTCGACTTTTATGTTTCATTAACCTGCTCGGTTGTAATTATGATATCACTGTATGCAATCAATACCTAGCATATCGCTTATGAACAAAATTCACTACAATATGAGGAATAACGAGGATACCAGTCTGATCCCAGTACTATCTTGATCAGTCTTACAACGTAAAGATACACTGACAAGTTATCTAAATCACACCAAATAGTAAGGATAGTGTATGTTTGTTTATAACGTGGCGTTTTGTATTTTCATTTTTCATAAATTGCTTTTACGTTTTAATTTGTGTATGACAGAATGAGGGAAGGACGGTCGGGTGCTACACTGTATGTTCAGGCCATTTCATGAAGGTGTCATAAAATGATAATATCTGAAGCCTGTATGAATATTAGACATACATGTTGTGTAAGTTAAAAATGTATCAGGATGAACCCTCGCAAAACAATCAATTGGGTTCGATATCATAGAAGAGGGCTTCTCTTAACTGCATACAACATTCGCCGTGTAAGCTATAATCAATTCCAGAGACGTACATTTATATCATGCCTTTTTTTAATTTATGGGGTTTTTTAATTTTTAAAGTTAAAAATGTCATGGCGAATGTGAAAAGAGACGTATTTTCTCTCTCTCTCTCTCTCTCCATTGATAATTTCTCGGGCCTCTGGAGAGCCATTTACTACACTGTCCTCAAAGTCTGGTCATACGTGATGCATTTGATATATTTCAAGCGGGACAAAGATGCCAGATCTATTCTCGATAGCAGTGCCTTTCTTTACAGTCCTGCCTACCAACATCTAGTTAAAATTTACAGAACCTGCTTTGAACTAAGAATAAACATACCTTTTCAAAAGATTCTTTCTCTCGTGCTTAATTGACCACTAAGTATGTGTAAGCTATATGTTTGTCTTCCGGCAAATGTTGTTTTTTTATGCTAGGAAGCACGTGAGTAGTCTTAATTTGAAAATTTCTACATGCGAAGTGAGAACAGATGGGAAATATGTATACAAAGTTTTCCAGAAGTTTTGTCTTTGTTGAGATTTCAAGGCAGATATGTTCGGTAAATAGGTTTAGATTCATCATTGGGAGACAGACAAGTCAAAATTGTAATTCGTGCGTGGAATATTGATATCTTATTCAATAGTTATAGAATTACCAATATGCTGTGATAAAATATTAAACGTGATTGAAATATGAATGAAGAGAGTTAAAACATCCTAAAGGTATAGAGATAAAAGTGGCATTAAATATTCGAGAAATGGGTCAGTAAAATGAAATTATTTCTTATATTTTTTACTTCTTGGGAAAAGAACAAATTTGAATGATGTTTTAATGATAAGAATAACTTCAATTTTATTTTCCCCAAAGATACTGTACTTGACCACTGATTAGACCAACACCAATGAAAATGTTTTAAACAAGGAATATGTACAAAATATAGATTTTTAATACACCGTAAGATGTTTACTATTTATTTATTTATCTCAGTAATGTTGCATGCTCATTATGATTATCTATCTTTTTCTGACATCAAGAATCCACTGAGGCACTGATGGGAATCGAATCCACTTTCTTCATTAGAGACCAAATATACTCGGACTGTACAAAGCGTTAAACAACGTTGTAGATTGAAGTAATTCCCGAATTTCAAATAAGACCAGAGTGATCAGAATATCATAATAAGATCTCTCTGATGTATATCCTTATATAGTAAAGGAACCGTTCTCGGTGACAGAACATATATTTTCTGCCATGATAAAGAAAGAGAAAATCACCTCCCTCCCACAATGCCACCTCTATATGTCATGTGATCAACAGAGTTGGTCATTTCTTCCACTGCAGACTGCAAGTAGAGAAATTGCCGACGTAAGACCCGTGTATTTATCAATAGTTTATTGCCTTAATCGTGCCAATCTTGGTCCAGTTCCCGCTGTTATCGATGCTTATGGTGGTGTTTTCAGAGATTTATTTGTTCCTACGATTCCAGATATTGATAAGAGATGGAACATTGCCTTAAACTAATAGTTGCATTATAAGCCTGTCTTCATTCCATACATCTTGATGTAGTATTTAAGGGGTTGATTTACTCTATATGCTGAAAACCAGGTCTATAAACACATCCTTAATATACCTTTGTATCTTAAAGCGAAGGAGAGCGGACTGCTCGTCTAGAGTCATTAATGTGTTTGGACTACTAATTGTAAATAAACCTTGAGGAGATTACCAAAAACTTCGGTAATTGAATATAAAAACGTATTTTCAAGCAATCGACAAACGTGACCAAGAATGATGGGACATAATATTTGACTCGAGAGGATCTTTCATGCAGTTACCACTTTTTAATTAAAAGCTAAGAAAATAATTACTTCTGATTAATTAGTCTGGCTATGAAACGTTGTACGCCGAGAAGATATTTCAGCATAAAGATCTATTTTCTGCTTCAGTTCATCGTATATTGGACCTTGATTTTTTTTATTTTTTATTAGAATTGAAGCTAAACAGCGCGAAAATAAATTCTACTTGGGTGGGTCTCATTGGTGATATCAAACTTCTCAGAATCAGTAGTAAGTAATTGGACGTTTCATGTTCCGATTACCTCGTCTCGTATATGTATTTACCGAGAAAACCCGAACAATAGCCAAGATGTAAATAGGCTTTATGATTGCAGAATATAATACATCTTTATAGGACCTCAGAGAGGAAGCCATGCAATCAATATGAAAATTCTATACAGAAGTTCAACGGGTTTCAATCTATCTCCAAACTTCCATTATAAGTCGGACGGCCAGAGCAATGAATTAATGAAAACCTTTCACTCCAAGAAATGAAGGCTCGAAACTTGGTATACATTGTTCGTAATTTGCATAATATGCAAATGAGGTTTATAACAAGCGATCATGTCACTTCCTATATCCACTTGAGTAGGACAGTATTGGTACAGCTGTCAAGACACCGTTAACTGGGTGTCATTTCATCTAATCTATATTATGTAATGAACTCATCGGTGATCTAATGACCACCATGTTTTCTAAATAAGAAAACGAATTTGTGTCATCACGTGCTTTGGTGTTTAAGGAATTGGGATTAAAATTCAAAGATAAGGATGCGATTTCACGGTATTTGCGTTAAAAAATTCGCGTTCAGATTGCCTTTTAGTATATGAAGTGTATGAACACGTTTTTCAGCGTACTTTTTATACAGCCACCTCGTTTCAAGTATACTGTCTGTAAGTTTGTAGCTTCATCTGTCTGTCCATTATCTTACAGCTCATTTTCTGTTACAGCAAGTAATTTTGTATACAACATGTATACGGGAATTACGATGTTTCTAAGATTTTGCATATTCGTTTCTCTGTCCATTTTCACAAGTATATATGGACGTCAGAACGTAACCTTATCACCTTACTGAAAAGAATCAATTAATGCAGTGCGAAAAGCAAATACGATATGCATGTATATTTATCTGTCATTCTTAATAAAATATTTATTCAAGTACCATAGTTTAGATTTTAGTCCAAACAGAAATGATTGACAAAGCAAATGTGAGTTAAGTACGAAGTTTCTTATTTCTGTCTTTTCTCTGTATGGAAACAATTCAGACCCACGCTATGTGTTTCAGATTATTTGATCCAGGAATCACTCCAACACTACATCCAGGCGGAATATCAGGAAAATATTAGGTCATGGTTACCATAAATCAAGCCCTTAATATACAAAAGTGATATCAATCTTTAAAATATTTATAATATCCATTATCAAAGTCGCAATAAAACTTTGTTTCTAAGAAAATGCTTTTAAAATCCGAGTTCGCCTTGGATAATATCATCCCCCGTGTCGCAAATGAATTATGAATCCGACTTTTAATGAAACAAAAATATATTGGAAACCCATTGATGAGAGACACACCGCTAAACGCTTTGATCTTGTCGTACAATTAAATATAAATTGCTTTCTTACTAATTGTTTTTGTCTGATCGATAATTTTGATAGATACTGGTAAGATAAAATGCAGTAGAACAGTATTCTTATACAGGCATCTCCGGACAGGAAATAGTTTCGTTATAACGATCTTGGGTAATCCATAAACGTGTAGAAGAAGAGGAAGTTTTAACTTTGAAGTCTGAAATATCTTTATGATTCCGAGATAAATATGTAAATTAAGAACATCAAACACTCACCAACAAGGAAGTAATTATACAAGATTAAATACACAAAGAGACAATCACCGACCCCTGGAGGGACCAGAGGTACACTTTGGTATTGTGGAGAAGTAAGCATCCCCTGCTGACCAGACACATACGCCAGCTTCTTAACTTGTTGGTGTAATGACGAATCGGGTTATGTATTTAGACATATATAGTCAACACATCACCGTCCGCCCATTATAGCGATACCTGTATAAAAATTCGCTGTCCCACTAACCTAGATAAGGGTATCAAAAGATAATATCACTATAAAAACGTATATACCCGTATTAATAAAGTGCATCATGTGCGCATTTGCACAACTTAGGTCTATTAAGAGATGGTCAAATATGAACGTGTGGAAATTTTAAATATTCGAAGAGCGAACTAAATACAAAAATTGATATGAAAATAAGAGCCAACAATTACATATAAAGCCAGCCCCTCGCCCAATACATACCAGATATAACATAATTAAACAAAAAAAACCTTCACTGTTCTTTCGTGCACGGAAGAATATAAATTAATTAAAACCGATATGGTAGCATGTTGTTGAAATAAATTATCTGAAGTTGATGAACAGTGTAATGGTACTGGCAACATGACGAATTGTATTTATTCTATCTTCTTTTCTCTTTCAGCAAAGCATTATCATGGATTCCTGTACCGCTACAAGGGTGATACTAAACTTATTCCCATTTATGATCTAGATGGATGGTTGTCTGGAATCCAAGCAATTGTAAGTGCACACATGTCATATATACAAATTTAGTGTTTAAATCATGGCTTTAATTCCATATTCTTGTGCGAGAAAGGTATTCAACTTTTGCTAAAACATTATTATCCTATTGATTTATCCATCCAAAATAAAAAATAACATCAATCCCAAAACTACAACTTCAACAACTAAGTATTGTACATGCATCATATTGTTTCACTTTTACTTCATGCATGAAATGTTGGTATATTTATTAATAATTTATGGCGTTTTGGGCACTAAGAGCGGGTGTGGCAAGCCAAACAGGAGACACCAATTCCTCGAATGCACTTGGTCTCACCTCTGACAGGAGACACCGAGTTCTCAAAGCACTTGGTTTCACCTCTGACGGGATATGCTTAATACTCCAAAGCACTTGTTCTCACTTTTAACAGGAGGCATCAAGTCTTCCAAAGCACTTGGTCTCACCTCTGACAGAAGACACCCAGTCCTCCAAAGCACTTGGTCTCACCTCTGACAGAAGACACCGAGTCCTCTAAAGCACTTGGTCTCACCTCTGACAGGAGACACCCAGTCCTATAAAGCACTTGGTCTCACCTCCGACAGGAGACACCGAGTCCTCCAAAGCACTTGGTTTCACTTCTGATTTTCAGGGGTCCACAGTGGTACATGTTGCAAGAGCCACAATGACATAACATCAGCTACCTTCGTATCTGACATACCGGATAAACAGTATCTATGCCTTGGTCAAAAACTTCACGTTGTGCCGCCACGACACAGACTCCAGATCCCTAATAATGACATAAAACAAGAATCAGATTGTTATTGGCATCAATATTAAAACAATATTTGCTATTCTCGAATGACCAGACACAAAAGCACGACACTGTTTACACACTATAACTATGAAGTCACTGATACTAGTTTCTAATGTTTAGCGTGTTATCTCATAAAGGTTCAATATAGAATCCAGTCGATACAGGCGTGTGAAAGGATCGACTCTAGCATGAAAACAGTGGAATAATTGAATTAGTCTGAGGTCTTTTAAATTTGAAGCACTCTAGAAATTCTGCAAATAGTTTTTATCGCCGACATTTGCTCGTCTCAGATTACATTAGAATGACAATGAGTGACCCGTCAACCGTCAACAAATACATGAAAATGTCGCAGATTGTCCCGTGCAAAGATCTGACCAAACATGCAACTCTTATTGCATTCTCCCATCAAATCTCTAAGAGCTGCATATGCAGTGTTGACTTAATTAGAGGTTAATATAAGGAAACTCTAGAATGAACTCTGCCGGAGGGTGTTTAATTGGAGTTTTAGGGAACAGTCGATGTTTTATCGGTAACATCATCGTCAACTTTTAATATTGGTTTAAATTTATTTGATTTGACGTGATACGCTATATTAGATAGCATGTGTGATTTAATGACGGTTAATTCCGTAGTGTAATCAGTATCACTTTCAAAATAATTCAGTTTGGGCTTCGTTGTTAAAGCGAGCAGGAGATTATGACTCTTTTCTACCTCTCGTACTACATGAGTCAAGGAAATGCAGGCGCGGAATTATGTCCAAGGGATGGGATGATTCTAACCCTGGCAAGTTTAGGATAAGGTTACATCGTATCTTAGAACATTCCATATTTGTCAACAATGGTTAACGTCTGTTGTTAGTATGGTTATTCTATAACCGTGGATATCAATGATTTATTGGTAAAAGGATAAATACATTTATTGAATTTTATCAAAAATTTCTCATGAAGAAATTATTAAATGCGATATGTTACCATCTCGATCCTGTCTCAAGGACCGGTAGCGGACAGAGTCGAATAGTGTTTTCCTGGAGTGAGAAGAGTCGTGAAGTCAAATTAGATCGTCTAACCTTTCCCTTTAGTGCTATTCCAAGATACCCATCTCTTATTGAACTTTCTGTTCGACTACTTAAATGCCAGTTCTTTGAACGTCATCTTGAAATATTTTTTAACCCTACATAATGTAGTACAAAGATAACTTGAAGCATCTACCGCTTTAGTAAATTATTTTTGAAATCAGTAATTTGATGTTGACTCTTGGGAGCCCTGTCTTTCAAACGATGCATATTAAACGGACGTCTCTAGATTTAGACACGGTATTGTTCTTGACTGTTTCTAGGGAATGCAGATTAAGGCATTAGTCCATATTAATGCTATATGGCTGGTTCAAAAATATATAGTTCGCATCTTTATTGGATTATCAGTGCAAAATAACTTAATGAAATCTGTCCCTGTACTTTTTTACGGATAAATGAATTAAGCGTTTCAATTGCGGCGCCGACGATCCGGGTTCGATTCCCGGGATGCACCACTGTGTATAAGAGGTTGGTTACCTCCTGCTTCCATGTCGCGATATAACTGAAAAATTGTTGAAAGCGAAGTAAAACACCAAACAACCAACCAACCAACCAATCGTGTGATGTTGGTAGATAAGTATCACCGCTTAAGGTAGACACAATGTCGTGTGAATTTACAATTTGATATATTATGCGGATGCTTGCAAAAAAAATCCAAATCCAAAAAGTTACCAGAAATAAATATTATAATGCAACAAAATTTTTACAGCTGAGTATCGCTTACATTAGTGATTTGATTAAAGGATAATGTAAAATAGGAAATTATCTCTTCGTTGGGAGCTTTCGTTCCCAAATCAACTTCACCCGGATATAATGACGGTCATTAGCAGCGAAAATCGCGAGAAATCCACGTGCAATACTTTGTAAAAAGTCAGGGGTCATTCCATCTCAGGTTCATGACTTTCCCTGGATTGTCAATCAGAAAGGAAACGTTAACAGCCGTCTAAACGGAAGACAAGAGAAAACAATTCTGTCATCCTTTGTCCATCTAATTTGAAAATCCATTAAAGTAATTAGTCATCGTGCAGAAGTCGTTCGGGAAAACATTTTACTGCTAAAGGGCACTTTTTATGTTCTCTTTGTGAGAAGAGCTCCACTCCTGCAGGAGATTATGCCATTTATGGAGGTAAATTGTGTGGCGATTTGAACCCCTACGGACACACCATTTTCAAGAATTTTGTAAATCTGGGATGACTGTATGAAATTATCACCTATAGCGGGTTCCTAGAGGATTCTAAGTGAGGCATCAGGAGAAAAAGAACTATAAAAGACTGCTCAATAATGTATGACAAGACGAAGTATAACCCACACGGATCAGTTTGAACAAAGGTTAAAACTCGATCACATAACCTTAACTATAATCATCAAGTTCATGTATTTCAAACTATGGAACTCTGAAATTCATTCAAAGCATAATAAGTTACATAAGTAAGCAGTGTGTGTAACATCCATAAGACAATCACTTTAATTCAAGAAACTTTTCCCAATATATTAACATTTAGGTATACGGGTAATGTAAAATAGGGTTTTTTTTAGCAGTTCATCCCTTGGACATGATTATTGAGAATTACAAGTATTCATATTTGACATAAGATGCAAAGAAACTTCGAACGCATGATTCAGAGAATAAATAATCTGGTATCTAAATGAGAAAGAAAAATGAAGATAATTCGTGCATAAACTATTTTCCATAACCGATAATCGGACATTAGCCCTCGGTAAATATATTACAAAGACGACTCATTACATCAGCACGGTGCCATTGCGGTCCCAGTAAATTCTATGACAGAACACGATGAACAATGGTGAAGAGCATTTACCTCTTTTGAAAGAGAATGAATATACTAAACGTGTTATGCTGTTGATTGAGTTGGATTTCAGTGTCCTTGGCGGGAAACTCTGAACCACCAATAACAAAATCAACTAAATGGACAAAATCAGAAAATTCAGTTATTCTTAACGATAGTTTGACCATTTAGTGTCTTTCAAAGAAAGTACTACAAACAATAAATTTTCTAGTTGTTTGAACAAAGAATGGGGAGTATTTCTGTATAGATTTAGCTTTGTCCAGATATGAAATTAACTCACTTGACACTGTGGTCATATTTCAGCCTACAAATACTGCTAAATCGGCAGTGCAAACAACTCCGACATTAGTGATAACGGGGTTACAGAGAAAGCAGTAAATAAACTTTAAAACCGATATAAAGATACGGTGTATCTGATTTATATGTACATATCGAATCACTGTGGGAAGGCTGTGGATAGAAATGGAGAGAGAATTAAGACATATGTGATTTGTTGATAAGACATTATTAAACACATGGTGGGAGTTTTCATCCTTACGGAGCCGGTGTATATCCTAGTTGATAAGTTAAGTGGACTCAATTCGAGTCTTGTTAGTACGACATAGATTTACTCCCAACATTTGCCACCTTTTATGCCACCTTACAACAGTCCCGCAGAACCAAACATGCAATACACGTGTACATCTATACCAATGAAAAAATGAAGCAGGAATACATTTATATACATGTACATGTAACTGATAATCGTTTTCTTAAACTGTACACTATCTCAGTACAATAGTCCCCAGCGCCACCGTTTTCTTTGTCAATATTTTTCAACATGTCACACAATAGAAAACATATGACGAAGTCCTTAATCCTTCATCTTTCAAGCGGTGTTATATATAACAAATTACTCTCTCTGTAATACAAATCACATATTTACAGACACGTTCGTGAACAATAATCGTATCAAACCCTGTCTCTGGGTAAAATCTATAGTGCTTTATTGCTTTATTAAATAAGCAAGGGGACATTCCATACAAATAACAACAACTGTCACAGATTTATTGCATTAACAATCAATGCTGATAAAGCGTAACATCATTTTCATACAAAGAACGACAATCCTGTCATTACATCGATTTCAAAAAGTCATCGTAAAAAAAAAGATGAATTGTATTTTCAAAAACAGCGTGCATTGTGTAAGTGGAGGATACAATAACAATAACAAAAGGCAACCACGGACTAATGACTTCAGGGTAGACACTAGAAGTGGAATCAAGTGACATCTGGGGGGGGGACTTTTCCTTATAATCCCCCACACCCGTCATGAGTCTAAAGGACAAAATCATTGTACCACTGATGCATCTAGCCACGTATATGTAAAAAAGGACGTCATGGGACCATTACCAATTATTTTCGATAAGGCATTGACCCGCATATATATATATATGGCACCGTGTAAAATATGGAATGGAATCGTGGAATAGAATTGTGAAATGGAATGATGGAATGGAATGGAATGAAATAGACTTTGGAATAGAAATTTGGAATACTTTTTACGCCCGGCCTAAAAGGCATCCGTCTGTCTGCTTGGCTGTTCGTTCGTCCATTAATCCGTCCCGATTTCTTAAATACAATAACTTTTCCACCTTTCGAGATAGAGACTCCATATTCGGCATGTTTATTTAACTAATGAAACCCTTTCAAATGGCATTAACGTCAGTGACCTTGTGACCTTGACCGTGACCTTCATACTAAAATACAACAATATTTGCCAATGCATGCTATGCCAATCCAGTCCCACCTTCCTGCTTTTAAAATTTTCTAAACAAAGACGTGTGATAATCAGGTACTAATTCTCGACCAAGCGGGTAACACACACGACAAAATCAATCACTGAAAGGTTTTATCCTCATGAAAAACTGTATAGTCGCATGACATATCACAAGGTAGAGTTTATTTTTTCTTTACTTACAATTTTGGGCATATAATCATATTATTTGATTAGCAGCCATTTTACCACCTGTCCGTGTTAAATTAGTCTTAGATTTATAAATACCAAATTTTGGCACGATGACCGATGATCAGTTGTACAGAGTGACCAATAATCAGTTGTCACATTTTTATCTTTATAGACAGTTCATTGTGTGAAAAGATAACGCAAAAAGTTTTTATTTCAAAATTTTACTGGACTGACCAGTGGTCATTATTACACATTTATCATAAAAATGTTACCCCTTTCATCCCAAGAAACCGAATGTGTGACTCTTACAACAAAAGTTTAATGATAACGCAAAAAGTTTTTTATTTCAGAACTTTACTGGACTGACCAGTGGTCACTTATTACACATTTGCCATAAAAATGTAACCCCTTTCATCCCAAGAAACCGATTGTGTGACCCTTACACCAAAACTTCAACTTAAAATCTTCATTCCAAAATTCTTTCCATATTCCATTCCATTCCACGATTCCATTCCATTCCATATTTTACACGGTGCCTATATATATATATATATCTGTGTGTGTGTGTGTGTGTGTGTGTGTGTGTGTGTGTGTGTGTGTTAAGATTAAATGTAACGATGACAGTATGTACGATATACATTTAGATGTACATTTCCTACCACGATGAATTTCTCTTATACATTTAAATGTACATTTCCTGCGACGATGAATTTCTTATTTTCACTTTCTGCTGCATTCCTCTGTTCATTATGTCGTTTTCAGTTGTAGGTTTAGTTGTGTTTCCTGATATTTGATTGAACTATATGAGCCCTCATAGGCAGTTGCCTTTATCGTATTTATGGAGATTTATTTTATGTTATAAATTTATATCTACAAAGAACGTGAGGTCTAATAAGTGCAACATATTTTTACAATAAAACAAACGCGTTTAATCATACATTATTTTTCAGAGAAAGACAAACCGAATTTGTCCTTTTTGCAAACATTCCCGCCAGACAAATTACTTGTCCAATTTTCAAGAATTGTTTTAACACCCGTGCTTTTTTCGTCACAATGTAGTATTGAATTATAAAATTCGCAAATTCTAAGAAACTCGAGGTGACAATTGCATCACAAAAAGCTCACATGAACCCTCCAAGCGCAAGTACTTAATCTTAACTGCTACAATAAGTTTTAATTAAACGTGTGAACTATTCTTTTCCTTCGAAGTTTTCTCGCAACTTAGAACACCAATACAAATGTTTATTCTATTAGCACGTCTGTGGTTAGACCATCTCAAATAAAACGTGTGAAGATAAAAGACGTGTTTCAGAAGGCTAGCTTCATGTTTGATTTAAAATTGTGGTATCCGTCTTCGGGTCAAAATCCCAGATTCCCTCGCCAGAAAGTAGTAACTACATATATTAAGGATCAACACAATCAAATTTAGTATTCCAAGAGTGTGACGCTTACTTTTTCTTCTGTTGTTTAGAAATCATCATCATTACTGACATCGGTGCATGCACTTCGTTTAATGGTAATAATTGGAAATGAATAATATATGCATAGCTCTGATTTCGAGTTTGTTTTGTTTTTTTTTTTTTGTATTGTTTGTTTTAGGGGGGTTTTTTTCTTTAAAATTTGAGGTAGGCTAGTTACATCCTTGATAGTGTGGTACTACCCGCTAAACGTAAAATGCCATTATGATACAGCATTTTACAATGTTTTAGACGTATAACGACTATATATAATATCAGTGTTGTCGAACACATCGTCACATTATCTGATATCTGTTTTGTCGAAGACATTGTAATATCACTTGATATCTGCTATCAGTCTTGTCGAAGACATCGTCACATCATCTGATATTTGATATCAGTATTATTAAGGATAACGCCACTTAATCTGATATCTAATATCAGTGTTGTTGAAGACATCGCAACATCATCTTATATCTGATATCAGTGTTGTCAAAGATACCACATCATCTGATATGTGTTATCAAAGGTATCGTTACATCACCTGATATCTGATATGTGTTATCGAAGACATCATCACATCATGCATCTGATATTAGTGTTGTCAAAGACATTGTTACATTACCTGATATCTGATATTAGTGTTGTTAAAGACATCGTTACATCATCTGATATCTGTTGTCGAAGATATCGTTATATCACCTGATATCTGATATCAGTTTTATTGAAGACATCATCACATCATCTGATATCAGTGTTGTCGAAGACATCGTTACATTACCTGATATCTGATATCACTGTTGTTGAAGATATCGTTACATCATTTGATATCTGTTGTCGAGGACATAGTCACATCATCTAATGTATGAAGTGCGAATGTGGACTGGTATCAAAATAAATACACATCTATTTGTGTAGTGAATGGGTTAATGGAAATACGAAATTGGGGTGATTATTACAATAATCGTAATATTTCACCTTCAAAGGGGATTTATGAATTAAATTGGCAAGTTAAAGCATATATAGAAATCCCTACCTTTTCCAATGTCTAACGAGACCCGCAACTACTTTTCTCTTCAATTTTCTTTTCATATCTGTTAGGCCATTCTGTTAGGCTATATATTCTTATGCTGAAAATAGATACAAATTTTCATCAGTTCTTGCCTTTCCGAAACATATGCTAATTCCCCAAGACAGCTGACCTAGTTCAGTTGATAGAAATATATCATACTGATGTCTTGTCTTTCGGACAAGACAGTATAAACCGAGGTCCCGTCTCACGATAGTCGCGGCAAGTAGAATATCCCTCACTGCTGGGGATGGGGTCCGTTGCATGGCTTTACATGATGCATGATGCAGGTACAGTCAACCTATTAGTAATATAATATTGGTGTGGCGAGAATTCAACAAACATGTTATTTCTGTAAGCATATCAGTAAACAGCATTTTGCCTAAAGTGTAGAGGAAATGCAGCGCACTCGGGCAGGTGGACCAGGTAGACCCTTGCAAAGGGGCATGATTTACTTTCGTTTTCAGATTTGAGATACAATATAGAGCACTATGCCATCTCTACTCTACTTGTATTTCCATAGATAATTGGTGCTAGGTGTGAATAATGACATGGTATTCAATATCTTTTCATAATTTGGATTGTTGCTAAGGTTATTATTTTTATTCGTGTAGTCATATTTCACGAGAGATTTTTCTGAACAAGTAGAAGTATGCTGGAAAAGCCCAGATTTAATAAAGCATATAATTTGTTTTAACAGATTCCAGGTAATATGAAAGGATACAATTCCAAGAATGAAACTATAAGTGTACCGCCGGTATACATTATGCCCCCTGTTCTACCAAGGGCCACGCCGCAAGGAGTACCATATTTTACAATAACAGGTAGTACATGCATTCTTGGGGTTTTACGTCACTTCCGGGATATTAATGGTTTTAATTAATGATTCTATATTCTCATCATGGATATCTCTATATTATTGCAGACTTTTCTATGACTTGGACTGTTTGGATTGTCAAACTATATTTAATGAAATATTACATCTAATCTTTTAGTTTTCCAGATTAAATATTTTTCTTTTTTATATTCTGGCAAGGTGATTTATTTCTGTAAATCTTCATCGAATGTTTAGTTTCAAAATAAGGCCTCTGACGAAAATTCTCCTGAAAATAAGATTTTATGAAATCATTTGACATTATTCATTTTTCAGCGTATTTCAAGCATCCTCAACTTGTGTGTAATCCAATAGCAAAGAAAAATGTACAAACAGGGAAAGGCTTATATATACAGACAGGCGATGACCCTGTTAAATACCATGAAGAGATTCCAATGGAGGCTAAATACCTCAAGCCCATATGGAAACAAGCAGCCTGTCTGCCATCAATGGGTAAACACCATCTATATACTAGAATTGCCGAGTTCCAAAATACTGCCACAATTATGCAAATTTTAATAGTTATATTTTTTATGCCGCCGGATTGATAGATCGGGGGCATATTGTTTCTGTCCTGTCTGTTTGTTTGTTTGTTTGTCTGTCTGTTGTCAACTTTAACCTTGGCTTTAACTTTTGAACCTTGAAGAATAGAGACTTCATATTTGACATGCATACTCAACTTATGAAGCCCTTTCAAATGACACCAAGGTCGATGACCTTTTGACCTTGACAGTGACCTTTACGCTAAAAGTGACTTTTTGGACTTTGGTGCCGCCGGAACATTAGTGTTTCAAAACGCAGCTTGTTAGAATTTGAAATCCATAATTAAACGCTCAATTTAATATCTTTGTCAGCTTGACTGAATCGATTAAAATGTTATGGATTAGAATTGCATAGTCAAGCGATTAAGCCAAGTATTTCAACGTAAGTTAGTAGATATAATATTATTACAAAAGTATTTAAATGTGTCTTAAATTGACCTTATTATCGTCTTAATATTATAACCACTTTATGACCTTATATCGGTACTTTTAGGATTGTGAGATTATTGGACAATGATGGGATATCAAAGGGTGGTTGAAGGTTTTAGTGCCTCTAAATTACATGTACTATTAATACAGGAGGATCCCCGCGTGTAAATGTATCGTAAAACCGAGAGGAAGTGCAGAAAGCTATATGTTCTGATTAAATTAGCCGGTATAGCATGACAATGCATTGTAAACTCTAATAAATATGATGCAATCTATTGCTGTTGCTGATATGCCCTTGTATTGCCAAACAGTGCTGGTATCTCCTGTCTCTCAGACCTTCTTTCCTATTAATGTTTCACATTGAGAAAGTTATCTTTGACTTTAAAGATTTTATTATTGTTTGATAAGTCACTATATTCCCTTTTCTGATTTTGATTGCGGCTTTGTCTTGGATACTTTCTACAGTGTTAGCCCTAATAAATTTCTCCGAATTATAAATGAATTCGAATATGATATTCAAATTTTTTTTTCATTCGTAGATCTTTGTTGTTTTATTTTTACTGAAATGTTATGAAATATTCAGGAGTTTTGGTAGTGAAGGTGTGGAAAAGCCATAAAAACCAGAAAAGCTTGGTTTGAATAATTTATCATATCGACAAGATCTGGTATATACCGATACAATATGTCATTTGAACACGGCAAATAGTAGCTGTCTACCAATATAACCATGAAAACACTAGACAAATTCTTGTATTCTAGCCTAACAATGCACACTCGACCAAGTCTTCTGAGAAGGTCTAATTTGTCCTTTAGCATAGTACACATGATTCTTCATAAATGCACAAAAAGCGCCTTTCTATATGTATTGCTCATTGCTACAAAAGTCTTTCATTTTTTACCCAGCCAGTCAGATGCAGATACATACAAAATCAAGACATTGCATTTTAACACAACATAAAATTAGACCTTTTAAAAATATTCACAAATAAGGATAATGACATACAATGTTCAAAACAGCATCAAAAAGTATCTTTGTTCAGAAATTCTAGGAATATCAATCAAACACGCATGTACTAAAATTAAATTAGTTCCTTCACATGTGTTCTAGTTTTATGTGCGCGTGGGTGCATGGCGGGCACGATATGCCATCGGGAGATGCATTATCCTCCCGGACACCAGATCTCCCCTCTGATATTCAGAGGTCCACCATAAAGGGTTGTTCTAAATGCCACAGTGAAACAACAATTACCTATGTATTCTCTTTTTACTTATGAAATTACTTGTTTAAAAAACTCAAAATCAGCAATTGATAGTAAAAAGCCTTTTCTTTTCATTTCAATTAACAAAAAACTTGAAGATTGCATGTCACAAGACTCGTCTTTCTTTTCCTACATTTTATTGCAGAATAACAATAAGAAACTTTTTCAGGAAATCAAAACATTAGTTTTAGTTCCCAAGTTTACTTTCCTGATTGCTTTCTGTTCGTGCCAAACTGCAGGGAAGACATTCCAAGTCTTAATGTTTTCATTGTCTGACGACAGTACTAGCAACAACTGGTCCATTATTCTATACAAAAAGCCTCGGGCCACACACTGAAGACATTCCCAGCTATAATCATGCACCGCCCATAAAGTTAAGACAATGTCATGCTTGCATTTCAGAATGATTATTTTATATCGAACTTGCATGATTTTTTAGCTTTTACACAAATTAATCTGCCCATATCCGCACATACCGTCACTGTTCAGAAGGGCATACTGTCTAATGACATCGCTAGTAAAAATTTTATCGCTTATCTTTATTACATGGGCTAATGTTTTAAAATCAATAGTTTGCCTGACATGATTGGACTTCCATACATGGATGTCGATCACAACGATGATAACCAATACAAACTGGGCAATGTTCTATTTCAATGCATGACCAAGTCAGATATAGACCTTCAATGTCATGTAATCTTGCAATTTTTATGTTCACCATTCGAGCTTTACTTGTTAAATTTCTGACCTTTAGGATCTTGTGCACAATTCCACCTATTTGTCCCTACGTTCGATTTTTCTAATTTATTATTCACCCTCTGATTTATCTTTTGTCTTATCTTTCGATTTATTTTCGGTCTCTATATTTAAATTAAACGTTAGTCGAGAGTTCGAAAATAATTTGTAATTTTTTTGTATGGAAATTCAACACGTAAGTGAAGACTCTAGCAATTCGTACCTACTGGGAAATATATATACCATATGATGGAAGTCTAAGTGCATCGCAATCTTACTAAAGGGAAATTGAAAATAATAAGAAATCCGAAGTCGTCACTCATTAATTTTAGTATGTACACCTACACTGATGTTCAAAGTTTTAATGAAGCTGTTACCTAAATAAACATAAAGGCTTCAACTGATGTTTAAGTGAATAAATGTAGATCTGCCATTAATAATGCAATTAGATTTTTTTTTTCTTTCCGATGTCCTACAATCTACACATGCCTCTATTTAGATTTAAGATGTTCACCAGGGGTTTCTACTGCCTTGTCCGAAGCATATGGAACACAGAAGATCCACTGGTGGGACTTGAACCCGGGACCTCTCGGTCACAAGCTGAGGATCTGTCCGAGAGAGCCTCGCTTGCTCTGTAACATTTGTTGTATTTTGAATCTTTATTTTAGTGCGAGGATAGGCATAAATAAGATTAAATTATTATAACCGCCATTTATAAACAAATATATTTACAATATCTCAGAAAAGAAATTTCCTATTTGAATTCGTGGAATATGATTCTGTAGATTAATTGGAAAGCCAATGAATGAATTCTCCTTGTCATTGCGTGGTGCAGTTCTGTAAATTAAGTGGTAAACCCACTAAGTAATAGTAGACTTCAGACAGTATGGAAATGGTTTATGGACGTCGTGACGTTAAGAGGCACAGGTCTATAGTTAATTACCACAGAGTTTATCAATGTCAATCGACGCAGAATAAGGGACCAATATAGGACTAATAGCATCATAATAATCAATATAAGCATGTAACAAATCTCTGTGCAGAAATAAAACTTGGGACAACTTGCTGAAAATTATAGTCTAATATATCCTTTCATTACTATTTCAATTTCCTTTCAGCGCATTAGTTTAACCATACCATGATCGCACAGACTAAATAAGCTCCTCAGAATAGACTATAATATCATTTTTCACAATCAGATATATTGGAAATTGCAATAATTGGCCAGAAATTGCTGTGCAATAAAATTGGTCTGGGTAAGGATGTCTCCTGGCTCCCATGGGTTTAACGTACAATTTTCTGCGATTTGGAGCGAATAATAGATTTGTTCTTCCTTTCCCACCTTTTGTATCTTGACTTGTTGAATTCTATCAAAGACTAGGGGAGAACTATTACCGTGCGTGTATCATGCTTCATGAAGATGTTACAATGCCAATATCTATCTCTTTATTGTGGAACAAAAAAGTTACACACGTACAGTTTACGGAGGTCACGTAAAAGTCTTGTCACTTCTTATTAGCGTCTAAAGATGATAAATGTGCAGAAATGAAAATTCACGAACACTTATCACTATCATATTAGTGAAACAATACTGGCGTGTAAATTGAAAATAAAAGAAAACAATCTGACACAGTTTGACAAAACCTCCACGGTCACAGCGAACAGATCAATAGGTAAAAAAGTCATTACATATCAGTTGTGGTCGCTTGAAATGACAAGTGTAACTTAATCGGTGTGGGTAGCTAATTACAACCTTTTTCATCACATATACACTAATTAGTACTTTTGTCATGGAAATCTTTCATAAAAGAGTCGGTGTTGCCTTTTGAAAAAGCACATGGAATCTGGAGACATTTTATATAACTTTTACATTTTCATTTTTCAGGAACTCATTATTTCTATAATTTGACCAAGAGTTTGGAATGTGAAAGGATATATCCTGTCTTCTTGATGTACGATAACGAGGGCAATTTAGGCGCTTTTGGATGGACATTCCAAGGAGAGCCACTAGATAGCACAGACGGATCAGTAGTTGATTGGTTTAAACTGACCAAAAACACTTTATTTGTGAGTAGTTTAAACTGACCAAAACACTACATTTGTGAGTAGTTTAAACTGACCAAAACACTTTATTTGTGAGAAGTTTAAACTGACCAAAACACTTTATTTGTGAGAAGTTTAAACTGACCAAAACACTTTATTTGTGAGAAGTTTAAACTGACCAAAACACTTTATTTGTGAGAAGTTTAAACTGACCAAAACACTTTATTTGTGAGTAGATTCTAGAATACATTTTAAACCACTTATTTTTTTTGCGCGGCTGTATTTTCGTGATGATATCACTTTGGAACTATTTACGACAAATAATAAATCTCAAGAAGACTATGCATCTAAATATTAAATAGCCTTATGTCAAATCAAAGGTACCAGGGGCAATATTTTTGCGCGAAGTCCTTCTCGCTAATAAAAAGAGTTTTAAAGTATTATAACCATAATTATGTTTCACTAAATCCAACGCTCTACTATCTCAGTAAAGGAATAGTCTGTCAGAAATGATATACTAGAACAGTTTAAGAAGATTTTCGTGATAATTGACCATTGTAAAATGGGAGGATTTACCATGTTATTTCAGACCAATTATCAGTCATATCTTTTAATGCAGTTAGGTTCTCATTTTACTAGAAAGTATTCCTCAGAAAGATCAATAACAAGAAATTGGCATATTTATAATATAAAAAAATAGAAAGAAACAAGCTGTGTATGTGAAACAGTAATGCCTCCGGCGGCACCAAAGTCCACAAAGTTATTTTAGTGTGAAGGTCATCGTCAAGGTCAAAAGGTCTTCGACCTTGATGTCATTTGAGAGGGCTTCATTAGTTCATGTTAATATGAAGTATCTATCCCTCACGGTTCAAAAATTATAGCCAAGTTTAAAGTTGACAACAGACAGACAAATAAACAAATAGACAGGACAAAAATATGCCCCTGATCTATCGATCTGGGGCATAAAAAACAGAAAAGGAAAAAAAAGACAAGTCATACTCTATATTTGATTCAAAGTCCAATTTTATTAGAATTTACTGTTCAGGAAGAGAAGGAATTAGATAACTAGATATATTAGATGACCATCATTTGAAAATTTTAAAGACATTTTAGCTTCAAATGAGAAACATTTCATACTCTGTTATACATGAATTTAATCAATAATTATATCAGATGTATCTATCAATAAGTGCAGAAAAGATTTTGTTAACCCCACCCATTTGCCCCCTTCCCTTAGGGCCAGACCCCAATTTAAAACCAAGGTGAACAGTTTTCAAACAATACCTGTTCATGTCTCACCATCACATCATTTGTATCAACAATGGTATATAAGAAGAAACCTAGACAAGACTTTTTTCACCCTACTCATTTGCCTCCCCAGGTAAGGGCCAACCCTTGACCAAAGGTGCACAAATGCAAGTGATACTTATTTATATATGGACAGTTTCATGCAGATGGATTGGCAGGCTGACAGGGAGGTGTCAGCATGGTGGTTGGTTGGTTGATTAGTGTTTTACGTTGCTTTCAACAATATCTCAGTTATATAGCGACATGGAAGCAGGAGGTAACCCACCTCTTTTACATAGTGGGGAAACATCAACATGACGTTACATGGTACCACTATACATCCCTCATTATGAACTAGGCATTTGAAATATATAAATGCAAAGCGTTATTTGCCAAGGTTACCATTAAAGTTTCTAGTTGTTTTCAACTCTTTATTCTAACTGTTTTAAATATAACACTAAATGTTACCAACTTTCTGTTTAAAATCTGGTCCATCTAATAATGTATTTCCTTTACGATTTTTATTTTATATTTGCAGTTTACTTTTGACGTGAACCAACTACCAGCATGCATGCTTACTGATGACTTCAAGATCTTTGGAATACATATCTGGTTACAGCCTCATGACAGAAAAACGATGAAAGTCTGTCCTGAAAGGATTACAACAACGAAAAATTCCCTACCGAACCCAGACATATCTACAATCAGATATTCGGATACAGGCAATCGTTATCAAGTGACACAAAGACCTGAAACTAGCAACATCATTGATGCAGATCCTTCAAATTCTGCTAATGACATTCATCTTAGTGTTTTTGTGCTATTTTTATTATGTTTCATCTCGAGGACACTTTCTTTGTCTTCTATCAGGAATATTCATGTATAGCATAAAGTAAACCCCCTTCCCCTTATTTTCACCCTGTTTCTTTGTGTTTGTCTATATACAACAGTTTTGCTTCTGTATTGAGAATACAAATATTTTGTATAATGTGACAAATATGCTCTTAGAGAGAGTGTGTTATACTAGTACTGTAATGAACATCCTGCTTAATGAAATGAAATAATGAAAAGTATTAATTGATGTAATTTAATCACAGAAATTTCCTTGATTTCTAATTCTGAAGGTATAAATAGACAAGTGAATTGTATTTTATAAAGTCAATTTTGAAACATACTTGTTACTAACATTGGGTACCTCTCATTCATTTTTTGAAAAAGTAAAACTTCAACCGAAAGTTTTCAAAGAGCTTCCTATTCATACTTACTTCGATAACAGCTGTAGGTTCTAAATGAAGTTTTGGTGCAGTCAGAATCTCTATTGTACAGGAATCTCCATTTTATAACATTGTTTTATGTTAGACACCTGAAATACTGGGACCCATCCATCTTAGCCAATCAATCACAATAGATCAACTACAGTATATTAAAAAAAACCTCGGCTTTACTTGAACTTTCCATTTCCTAATTAAGTATTAACAAACTTCCACATTAGTTTAACGGATTTCAGTATTGGTTGGGATAGCCCAGTAATGAGAGCATCCATTTCCTAATAAATATTAACAAACTTTTACATCACATCATTGTAACGGATTTCAGTATCGGCTGGGATAGCTCAATAATGAAAGCATCTTTCTTGAGAGCAGAAGGTTCTGGATTTGATTCCCCAATTTTTCACCCTACCAGTATTGGCCCAGATAGCTCAATGGTGAGCGCATTTCTCCTTAAAGCAGAAGATTCTGGATTTAATCCTGTGTATGGTCACAATGTTCCATCCTGTCTGTTATATAAGATTATATTTTGAGAAAAGAAGGGAACATGTGTGGCTACATTTTTGTAAGTTAGACTCTGAGATAGAATGTTTCAGGTTCAAGTCTTGCCCGTCAAATACCAGTTTCCTATTTATTATATGACAAAAATCACCATTCTTTACCATAATCATACTTATTTTATGAAAAACTCTGATAGCCTTTGGAGCATCACCCAAAGTCTTAAGGTGAAATGCTACTGACAGGAAATAAGTTAGATATTTACTAGAGCACACCATGTTTGACTTACTACACCAGATATGCATTTGGTAATTAATGTGTCATAAATAAAGTTGATGACCAAGACTAGGAAAACTCCAACATTTTAGTCCAAAATTCTAGTAAAGGAGGACAAAATGATTTTGACAAGAGACGAAATGAAACATGTTTCACTGAATAAGTTTTTATGGCAGTCCAATACCATAGATCCATCATTGGGGTTTGAGTGCTTTCTGCAATACATAAAGAAGCAACAAACCATTCCCTTGCGGTTAGTATTGAAGAGCAACCAGACAAATGTACTACTGGATAACACATATTCTTCCTTTACCAAAGTTCATTTTTTTTTATTATTAAACAATGATTCATAACTAAATTTCAGTTCTTTTAGATTTTTGAAAAATGATGCTCTTTGAGCCGAGGTTTTTGTAGCACTGCAGATGACCTATAGGCTGTGTGTGGAGATATTACCTAGCATACCTTGATCAGACTGTGATATCATAACATTACTATATGTATTTTGCTTTATTATTACCATTTGTTTTCATTCGTTTGTACTTTATAATGGTACATTTAATTTTCCATGATAAATGTTTATAACGTATATGCTTTATAATAATTTTTTCATATTTGTTACTCTGTTAATGTTGTAAATAATTATCATGAAATGTTTAGAGATATCGATACTCCTTGCTTCAACACATCGGGTCATGACCTCTGCTACATGATATTGTATGCTTTTAATGCATATTCATAAATAGTTTAAATTCATTCATGGTGACATTGATTTTTTGGTGGGTTACTATAAGGCCATTGCGGCTTCACTACCAAAGAAAGATAACTCTAGAAAGAAGAAAAGGTGCTTCAAGGCTTCTCAAATCAAATTATCATGTTCATTGTATACATTCATGTCCATCTTGCATTCTAGCATTATTCGAGTTTTCTTATAAAATCATCTTTTTCTGTATATTGTAAATAAATCTCTATTTCACTTCCTTATTTGTTAACCTCAAGTGCCCTGTCAGTTTATTCAATTTGCATGGTGTTTGATGAATGACCTATTTCTTAATAAGCATCACATTGCCACTCTCAATGTAATAGTCTACATACAAATTAAAATTTCATATGCAGTAATGAGAGACAGAGGGAGAGAGTGTTCGATTTGATATTATTAAATTACATATTCCCCATTTTCTTATTGTCTATATGTAATGTGTTTGGAGAAAGGATGTTTGACTTTACTCTCTGCTTTTCAAACTCACATTTGTTTTTATGTTACATGATTTAAAATGGCACAGATTATAAATGACCTTTCTGCATTAATAGTTAAACCAATATTTGAATGAAGTATAAATAAATGATCTGTGGATAAATGACATATATATATATATATATATATATATATATATATATATATATATATAATACATATATATATATATATATATACTAGTATATATATATATATATATACATATATATATATATATATATATATATATATATATATATATATATATATATATATATATGTACTAGTATATATATATATATATATATATATATATATATATATATATATATATGTTAAGAATTATGAAGTATATATATATATATATATATATATATATATATATGTTAAGAATTATGAAGTTATCATTGCTACCAAATTTGTAATTCATATTCCAAAATAGTTGAAAATTTTTATATTTGTAAAAAATTTCTATATCCAATGAAAATTTGTGTACATATATGAATACATAATTCATGAAAAAAGTGAAGAAAGAACATCTCCATAGAAACAAATACATGTATATCAAAGGAATGAGACATTGGCATAGCAAAAATAGTATAATGTAAAAAAAAAATACATTGCATGTAGAGCACACCATAAATCACTTTCACTAATCAAGGTCCCTGTAGTGATTGCACACTTAATTACTGAAAAAAAAGAAACGGAACAAACACTCGGAATATTTTAGAAATATTTGTAAAAGGCAAGCCATTATTATGACACTATGGTAACACTGAACTAAACTTGATACTTGATCAGCATTACAATTGTGCAAGCTTGGTAGTAATGGTCAAATCCTTAAAATGTGAAGTCATTTGTATTCTTGTTCAAAAGTTCGACCAGACAACCACATCAATGTCATGAGGGGCCTTCACTCTGCTATGCATGTTTTAAATATTTGTAACACTTAAAAATTATGGCTTCACAGCCTTAACCGACTACATGTATTTCATTCAACTACATTCATAATAAACTACATTTTGGAAAGCAGTTTATTATGATATTTTAAAAATGATGTAAACCAAAACAATGTCACTGAAGAAATGATTGAAATTATCAGACTACCAAACACATTGTATATTTATATATATTTCACGGGAAGTGTTTATAAATATATTTATGTCCTATTTTACCTGTCTTAAGATGACCTGATTTATATTGACATGTACTCATATGACCTACATGTGGTTACCTCTAAGACAATACGCCAGTCCATTTTCCATTCATGACACAGCATTTTGCATTAAGTTTGATTGTTATGACGTCGAACATTTGATAATGATGTCACAGGCATAACAATTGATAGTTCGTGTAATGTCGTTTTGTTGCTGAAAAATGGATCAGTATATTATAACATGTTCTTGGGCACAAGATTTGCTTTCCAGATGCTTAACATCTTATCCAAATCAAGTATTTGTGGGATTATCCATAAGTGATTGACATTGATACCGTATTGCTCATATTGTGAGAGAATGAGAGTGGAAAGGGAGTGCAAGAGTTTTATATAATAATCATATTTATCGAAAGATGTCGCAAAATACCAATACAATGTGCATGAAATAAACACAATTCACAGAATGCAACTTAATTGCTGCAATGATATATATATCAGACAAAACTGAAATTTCAAAAACCTTGTACTTGTATTTTTATTGCTTAATTCTGCTAAGGAACAACACTTGATATTTGTTTTACCTAAAATGGCAACCTAATTATAATACTATGCATTTCAAATACATGTATTATGTAATACATGTAGAATATATTTTTTTCCTTCTCACTTTTTATTTTCTTTTTTTTCTTTTTTTTTTTTTTGTAATCTGACAGTAGACAATTCTGGGTCAAAATAAGTACTTGAAAAACACACACCATATTGTAATATATTACCATCATTACTTTTTCTGAAATCTGTCTGTACTTGGTCCTAACCTAGGTATTCAATGTGTTCAGTCTTTAAATATACATCATATACTATGTTTATCATTTCCAAGAGATTTTTGGAATTTATTTACATAATGTTCTACGATGTTACAAACTTGTTTTTAAACAGTGGCATTTCTCATTTTTTTTCCGAATTTTTTTTCTGAATTTTTAACTATTATTCTATAATGTTACAACGTTGTTTTAACATTGTGACATGTCCAATGTAGAGTGTGTGGCAGATGTTCTAAATGTAATGTATGAATGAAACATGTGACTGATTATTATTAAAGAGTTATCAGAATGTAATCTTGTTTTACTATCTTATAATGCTAGGGTATAGGAGAAGGGAGTGCAGAGGGGCACATGCTCCCTCCCTCTTTCAAAAGTGGGGTACACAAGTATGTTTGTGCCTCCCCCAAACCATTTTTCATATAACTTGCATAAGAGCTACTTTTCTGACACCCCTGCAACTTCTAGGCCCCTCCTCGCAAAATTAATCTTAAGCCCAAAAACATATAAATATATAATACATATATATATATTTCCATTGAGGTTGGGGGCAGGTTTGGTGTAGTGGTTAAGTGCTTGGCTTGCGGCGCCGACGATCCGGGTTCGATTCCCGGGTTGCGCCACTATGTTCAAGAGGTTGGTTACCTCCTGCTTCCATGTCGTGATATAACTGAAAAATTGTTGAAAGCGACGTAAAACACCAATCAACCAACCAACCATTGAGGTTGTGCCCATTCCCCTACTTTTCAAGGTGCAGCTACATGCTTGTACTGTTAGGTAAATGCAGACAAAACTGAGCATTGGAGCTGGAAAATTACATGTTTTAATTAAAGTTCCTTAAAATGTTTGACTGCAGGTCTAAAGATCATTAAATATTTGTATAATACTACACCAAATTATTTCAACAGCAAGGACGAAGCTACTGGTGTTCTATGGAGGAAACCATAGTACAAAGCATGCCTCTATAGGTTGATATAGTATTTTAAACCATTTTGCCATCCAAGACCCTGAAAGAGGGAATGTTTTTGTTTTGCTATTGTTTTACAACCTAAGATTGCTGCACTTTTAATTTATGATGGAGGCACCTGCTAGATGCATTGCTTCACAATTTTGTCCGATCCAAACCAGTGAGGGGTCATTTACATTTCTATGTATATCGTGACATAGGACCTCATTCAAAGAAAAGGCAAGAGAGGTAAATGTTGATAAATCACATTAGAAAAATCCAAACCCACAGCTGAAATCGAACCAGAGTTCTCAGATCTGAAGTCCAGTGCAATACCGCTGGATCAACCTGCCATGGAGAGAGAGGTTACTTAATGAGGGTATTCGGTGATTATACTGTTCATAACTCATGGAAAACTGTGGTGTCCAACGGTATAAGAAAGGTATTCCTGTTGGAACCAATTAAATTCATGGCATTTGAAATTGCCTGTGACTATAACTTTGCTATGAAAACTGAGATCACACTACATTTGAATGAATATTTGAATCTGAAGCAGATCAATAACAGAGCTAGAAAGTTTACAGAAAATATAGATGCTTATGGTTATATTATGTACATGTATTTATAAATTCAAGATTCAGACTTTATTTACAAAATAAGAAATAATCTGGAAGATCATAAATATCACAGTGACACAAGTAGCTCAAACAAGATCAGAACGGTATAACATGGTTATGCATGTCAGATCATATTGGTCTCAGCCAATGAAAATCAGAGTAGAGATTTATGATTGATTTCTCAATGCATCACTAAGTTTGACTGGAAGGTTTCGATTCTGATCCATCCAAATTACAACAGTCCTCTGTTTGAAACAGAAAATAATTTCATGTTGAGACAGTTTAACATATTTACCATCCTCTATTGTCATGTGTGGAGCTGTATGGTCATCAAGCATCAGAAAATAAACAAGAGGTACAGTCACTCTATACAATAAACATGTTGTACAGTCACCATAGCGATGATTGTATTTTGTTCTTTTATTGTTTTATGCCACTCCAAAAATTTTGAATTTATATAGTGGTGGCACATGCCAGGTGCATTGCTTGTTAATTTTGTACTAAGCACACGACCCACTCGAACCAGTGAGAGGGTTTTTAAAGTGCTAACGTATACCATGATATGAGGCTACCTTGTGCATTGCTTGTTAATGTTGTACTAAGCAGAGGACCCACCAGAACCAGTGAGGGGGGTCTTTAACCTGTGTGGTGCATTGCTTGTTAATCTTGTACTAAGCAGAGGACCCACCAGAACCAGTGAGGGGGGTGTTTAACCTGCCTGATGCATTGCTTGTTAATGTTGTACTAAGCAGAGGACCCACCATAACCAGTGAGAAATTGACAAATTTAATAATACTTGCAGATATCTGGATGACATTTTGGTTATCGACAACCCTGAATTTGAACAATTTATATCAGAAATATATCCACCAGAGCTCACATTGAATAAAGCTAATACTTGAGATAAATCTACACCTTTCTTAGATTTAAACATCAAAATTATCAACCACCTAATATATACTAATATTTATGATAAACGTAAGGATTTTGGATTTCCTATTGTAAATTTCCCTTACTTGGATGGCGATGTCCCTCGACTCCCATCATATGGTATCTATATATCTCAATTAGTTCGATTTGTCAGAGGCTGGACCGATGTTTTGGACTTTCATAAATGAAATTTACAAATTACTACTAAACTTTTAACTCAGGGTTACAGATATCACAAGCTAAGAAAAACATTCGGCAAATTCTTCAGATCTTATTCAGAACTTCTATCTAAATTTGGAAATATTTCTTTTCAACAGTATGTATCCAATGGAATTTCCCATCCTAATTTTTACGGTGATCTCGTATATAAACTAAGGAAAGTAAAAGGCTCCGATAACGTTATTTTATCATGTAATAAAATAGTCAAACGTCTTCTAAATAGACAATATGATATTGAGATCATCAAAAAGACTATAGGTCTTGTATTTGGCCCCTCTACAGCCTTATGCAGACTTTTACTTGAACGTTGCACGCTGACTAAGAGGGCGGTGGGGACTATATTACGGGCCTTGTCCAAACCTCTTTCAGAGGAGACATGGTCATGAACCTCGTCCCCTCTGACTGTTAGTCGGGACTCCTACAGATCTAGGGTCTTAGCTCGCTTTCAGACTGGCAGAGCACGGTTTATCATGTTGATGTGGCATATATTTTTATACCATTATGTGTTTTACAATACCTTACGTGTTTATATTTTTATGACCTCTCAATATGCGATACCTGTTGACCCTTGTTCTTTACATGGAAGATTATTTATAAATTTTTAAATGTACGTCCTTTGATTGTTCTGCTGTTACGATGAGTGGGAAGGTGGGCCCGTAAACCATTTAACCACATCATTTGTTTGGCTTTTGTCAAATTAAATGACCGTCCTAAGTCGGTATCGTAATTGCACTACAATCAAATATTTTTGTAATGTGTTATATGTTCTAGTATATTATTTATATTCATGTATTGTATAGCTCCATGGTGACTTCTGCCACATAACTGAGCCAGTAACTCCTCTTTTTTCTTTAACCTGCGTGGTGCATTGCTTGTTAATTTTGTACTTAGAAGAGGACCCACCATAACCAGTGAGGGGGTCTTTAACCTGCATGGTGCATTGCTTGTAAATTTTGTACTTAGAAGAGGACCCACCATAACCAGTGAGGGGGTTTTTAAACTGCATGATGCACTGCTTGTTAATTTTGTACTAAGCAGAGGACCCACCAGAACCAGTGAGTGGGGTCTTTAACCTGCGTGATGCATTCCTTGTTAATTTTGTACTTAGAAGAGGACCCATCATAACCAGTGAGGGGGGTCTTTAACATGCTAATGTATACCATGACATGAAGCTTCCGTTTATAGTGTATCAACTGTAGAACAAATAGGACGGCAGAAGATGATCTCCTCAGAAAGAAAAATCCAAGTCAACAGTGAAGATCAAATCCAGGTCCTCAGATCTTAAGTCCAGAACAATACCAATGGACAATAGCACTGGACAAAACTAGCTCGCCCTCTACAGAGATGCAAAAGATGTGCAGTCACTATATAAATGATTAAGATGTGCAGTTACTACATATGATAGGTATGTATTCACCATATAAGTAAACAAGATGTGCAGTAACTATATAAATGAACACGATGTGCAGTTATTATGTAAATGAACAAGATGTGCAGTCATTATGTAAAGATGACATAACTAAATACGAAAACTGTATGGCACATGTATCTGACACTCAAGTGAATACTGATAATACAAATCATTTACCTTATTCTGCCTGTGAACATTATTCAGAATCCTCGATATCTTCATAGATTATTCTTCAAGCATACAAGATCTTCAATGTACTTATGTCTTACACACAAGTTACAGCTTTACACCTCTCACATGTTGACATTCAGCTTGATGATATGATGACTTATCTTAAACCTGTAACTGTGTAATCCTTAGTCTGCCTCCAAAGTCTTCCATTAACCATACTAAAATTTTGTATATTAAAACATGGTCATTAATATTTGAACTGTATGGTGTAAACAAATGCTAAACAAGCTTCACATTAACAGAAGAACAAAAACATTTTCATACATAAAACTGCCATGATTTTCTAGAAAATGTCCTTGACCTTCATACAGAAGTAAGGAAGTTATCTTGACACTCTACATATCTCAATGTATATCATCATCTAGAGTCTCCTGTATAAACCTCTCTATCATCAGCTTGAGGGATGAGTCTGTGATATAATGACCCTCCAAGCTTTTTTGAGATATCGTAAATCCTTGATAATTTAGAAAAAAAATTTTAAATCCTTAAAATATTTCAGTTCAGTACAATCCCATTTTATCCCTAACGGGTCATACCTATCATCAAGTCAACATAACATACCAATATGCACAAATAAAGTAAAGTCTTCCACAGGGAATAGTTGCATAATGAATAAGAAACCTTATTTTCTTGTGAAAAGAGTGTCTTTTATTCATCATATCAATATGATTTGCTGTTCTGGGTTTGGGGTCAGAAACTGAAAAAAATACTGAAGTTACGTTGTCAAATTCTTATATTAAACATTAAGTTAATAAGTTGTATTTCCATTTATTGAGTGTTATTCTATTTTTAAATGAAACAAGGATTCTGCGAAGCAGATCCCTTGCAACAGGACCATTTGGATCTAATAAACCTAATTGTAACGGAACACATTTTCTCAGACAGTAACCCAAAATCAATAGGGTTCCTCCTCTCATCATCAACCACTAATATGTGAAGTTTGTAAGTGATCAGATTAAAACTGTAGTCTGTATCGTGCCCACAAGGTTTCACAGACAGTTTTGACAATGTTGACCTTAACCTTTGACCCTGTGAGCCGAAATCAATAGGGTTCTTCCTCTCATCGTCTACAAGTAGCATGTGAAGTTTGAAAGTGATCAGGCAGAAACTGTAGTGTGTATTGTGCCCACAAGGTGAAGTGTCACAGACTCACACATGTTCACACATGTTCACACGCACACACGTACGCATGCACATACCCAACAACTCACTCACCCTACCACACACGAACAGCCACATTACTATATCCCCTCCAACGCTGTTATGAGGGGATAATTAAGCTATCATGCATAACAATGTATTTGAATGTTTGACGATGGATTAAATTAAAATGAAACAAGAGCAACACCAAGTGTGGCATCCCTTCCCATGACAGCAAAATCCCTAGTACTAAATTGACCTTGACTTTTGATCTTTTGACCCCAAAATCAATAAGAAACTTCCTTTCATTATACTAAAGCCATACGTGAAGTATGAATACAATAGGGCTAAAATTCTGGCTACCAGAACATTTGCATGGTTTTTCTATGATGACTCCGAGTGGCCTTATCCTTTTGACCCAAAATCAATAGGGATCTCCCTCTCCTTATACTAAAGCTACAAGGTATTATAGATGGCCATCATATCAGACGACTACTGGGTATCATAAGATGGCCACCATGCCAGATGACAACAGGGTATTAAAAGATGACGACCATGCCAGAAAACTACATGTTTATAAATGGCCATCATGCCGTACCACTACAGAGGATCATATGATGGCCTACATGTCAGAAGACTACAGGGTTTTATAAGATGGCCATGATGTCAGAAAACTACAGGGTATTATGAGATGGCCACCATGTCAGACAACTATAGGGTATTAATAAAAGATGGCCATCATGCCATATCACTACAGAGGATCATAAGATGGTCATCATATCAGACGACTACTGGGTATCATAAGATGGCCACCATGCCAGATGACAACAGGGTATTAAAAGATGACGACCATGCCAGAAAACTACATGTTTATAAATGGCCATCATGCCGTACCACTACAGAGGATCATATGATGGCCAACATGTCAGAAGACTACAGGGTTTTATAAGATGGCCATGATGTCAGAAAACTACAGGGTATTATGAGATGGCCACCATGTCAGACAACTACAGGGTATTAATATAAGATGGCCATCATGCCATATCACTACAGAGGATCATAAGATGGCCACCATGTCAGATGACTACAGGGTATTATAAGATGGCCACAATGCCAGAGAACTGCAAGGTATTATTATAAGATGGCCACCATGCCAGACAACTACAGGATATCATAAGATGGACACCATGCCAGATGACTACAGGGTATTATAAGATGGCCATCATGTCAGAAGACTACAGGGTATTATAAGATGGTAACTATGCCAGACAACTACAGGGTAATATAAGATGGCCACCATGTCAGATGATTACAGGGTATAAGCTGGCCACCATGCCATATGACTACAGGGTATCAGAGATGTTGAAATTTTTCTGATCCTGTCAGACATTTGGACTGACAGATCTATAAAGTCTGTCAGTCCGGAAAGAATTCTGTCAGTCCGAACAAAATTGTATGACAATCTTTTCATTTTACCATTTTGTTTAAGTATCCATTCACTTTAATCCAGAGATTTTTGACGCACATATGTACATGGTATATATTCTTGAACATAATACACATTCTTCAGCAGATTTTTTTCAGTTGTTTTTTGGTTGTGTATTATACATAGGATTAGAAATTCGTTATTTTTCATCCCTCTCACCAGGTGACCAGGCTGAGGAAGACTAAACACCCCCTATTGTGCTAGCACACCCGTGAAACAATGTATATTTCATGATCCTTTCAATTATCTCTAATCTTGATAAACATTTGGTTTTGAGTTCGATACCCGCATAACATTAACTTTTATACATCCATTACGGCTAAAGTACATGTAAAGTAAGGGAAAGGTTTAAAAGTTGCCGATTTACAGAGTTATTAAGGTGTCGATTATGTCGATCATATACTATCCCGTCAGTTGTGTTTACCAATGTTTATTTAGATGCATCGTTTAAATTGTAATCACTTTCGCTGGCTGCTGCCGGTTTTGATATAACAATAGAACTGGATAGTACAGTTAAATGACGCAGTACCTGAATATGAGGTTTGAATGCATCAATATTGTCTAGGTGTTTTGCAATCTCTTTATTACTCTCCAGAAAGTTGTATCTTATCAGTATCAAAGACGGTCAATAGATCACAGCAGGTATCACATTTTAACGAGAACACTTCACAGTCAATTAAGTTTCTCATTTACTAAATGTTTGCTGCAAGTTTTGGTATCATGTATAAATGGACAGTCATTACGCAGGCACCATTTTATGAAAATCTTGTTCAAAATAATCATAGGTCACTAAATGTAAAAATGAAAAAATACTGGCCAGCCAGGCTACATATTTCCCAAGTCTCACTAAAGCCAGACGTCAAAAATCTGTATCATCGGGCGTTGATCTAGTGAGTGTTAGGAATGCAAATGCATGGCTGCCATGAACGCCGGTCATTTGGACCGGTGCAATCGTACATTCGTCGGTCATTGGAAATTTTAGTCGGTCATGCCGGCAGGACCGACGGATTTCAACATCTCTGGGGTATTAAAATGGTCATCATGCCAGACAGCTACAGGGTATTATAAGATGGCCAACATGCCAGACAACTACAAGGTATTTTAAGATGGCCGTCATATCAGACGATTACTGGGTATTATTATAAGATGGCCACCATGTCAGAAGACTACAGGGTATTATAAGATGGCAACCATGCCAGACAACTACAGGGTATTATAAGATGGCCATCGTGTCAGTAGACTACAGAGTGTTATGAAATGGCCACCATGCCAGACAACTACAGGGTATTATAAGATGACCACCATGCCAGAAAACTACAGGGTATTAATATAAGATGGCCACCATGCCAGACAACTACAAGGTATTTTAAGATGGACACAATGCCAGAGGACTACAGGGTATTATGAGATGGCCACCATGCCAAATGAATACAGGGTATTATGAGATGGCCACCATGCCAGATGACTACAGGGTATTATAAGATGGCCACCATGCCAGATGACTACAAGATATTATAAGATAGCCACCATGCTAGACAACTACAAAGTATTTTAAGATGGATACCATGCCAGACAACTACAAAGTATTTTAAGATAGACACCATGCCAAATGACTACAGGGTATTATAAGATGGCCACTATGCCAGACAACTACAGGGTATTATAAGATGACCACTATGCCGGACAACTAAAAGGTATTATAAGATGGCCATCATGTCAGAAGACTGCAGGGTATTATAAAATGGCCACAATGTTATAATACCACTATAGAGTATCTAAGATGGCCAACATGCCAGATGACTACAAGATGGCCACCATGCCAAAAGACATAAAGTATCATAAGATGACCATCATGTCAAATGACTACAGGGTATTATAAAATTGCCACCATGCCAGACCACTACAGAGTATCTAAGATGGCCACCATGCCAGATGACTACTGGGTGTTATAAGACAGCCACCATGCAAGACAACTACATGTACAAGGTATTATTCTAAGATGGCCACTATGCAAGAGAATTACAGGGAATTATTATAAGATGGCCACCATGCCAGACAACTACAAGGTATTATTATAAGATGGCCACTATGCCAGACAATTACAGGGTATCATTATAAGACAGCTACCATGCCAAACAACTACAAGGTATTATGAAAAATGGCCACTATGCCAGACAATTACAGGGTATTATTATAAGATGGCCACCATGCCAGACAACTACAAGGTATTATGAAAGATGGCCACTATGCCAGACAATTACAGGGTATTATTATAAGATGGCCACCATGCCAGACAACTACAAGGTATTATTATAAGATGGCCACTATGCCAGACAATTACAGGGTATTATTATAAGATGGCCACCATGCCAGACAAATACAAGTTATTATTATAAGATGACCACCATGCCAGACAATTACTGGGTATTATTATAAGATGGCCACCATGCCAGACAACTACAAGGTATTATTATAAGATGGCCACTATGCCAGACAATTACAGGGTATTATTATAAGATGGCCACCATGCCAGACATATACAAGTTATTATTATAAGATGACCACCATGCCAGACAATTACAGGGTATTATTATAAGATGGCCACCATGCCAGACAAATACAAGTTATTATTATAAGATGACCACCATGCCAGACAACTACAAGGTATTATTATAAGATGGCTACTATGCCAGACAATTACAGGGTATTATTATAAGATGGCCACCATGCCAGACAAATACAAGTTATTATTATAAGATGACCACCATGCCAGACAATTACAGGGTATTATTATAAGATGGCCATCATGCCAGACAACTGCAGGGTATTATAAAATGACCACCATGCCAGAAGACTACAGGGTAAAGGTCATAACTCGTGTAAATTTTGTTGGACAGCATTGCTCTTTCAATATTTAAATCTTCATATGGTGTTACTTCTTTGTATGAAATTTCAACAAAATCCTCAAAAGGGTTTAGGAGAAGTTGCGAAGACAAAGTACTTTGCACAGAAAAATCTAAGTCAAAGGGTCATAACTCCTGTTTTCTTGGGACAGGATTCTTCTTCTAATATGTGTATCTTTATATGGTGTTGTTTCTTTGTACCAAATTTCATCAGAAATTCACAGAAGGGTTTGTAAGAAGATGCAAAGACAAAGTCCAAGTGTCATAACCCCTGTAAATGTTTTCGGACAGCATTTCCCTTCCAATATCTTCATATGATGTTCTTTCTTTGTACCATGTTTCATCAAAATCCCTTTTTAGGAGAGATTGTGAGGACAAGACATTTTGCATAGAAAAAATCTAAGAAACTTCATATGATGTTCTTTCTGTGTACCATGTTTCATCAAAATCCTTTTTTGGGAGAAATTGCGAAGACAAGATATTTTGCATAGGAAAAAATATAAGTTATAGGGCCATAACTCTTGAATTTTGTTTGAACACCATTCCCCTTTTGATATACACATCTTCAGATGGTGCTCTTTCATTGTACCACAATTCATCAAAATCCACCCATGGGTTCAGGAGGAGTTGTGAAGACAAGGTATTTTAATATTATCTAAGTCCAAGGGCCATAATTCCTGTAATTTGTTTTTGGACAGTATTCCCTTTGTAATATGCTCATTTTTATATGTTGTTCTTTCATTGTACCAAGTTTCATCAAAATCCCCCCAAGGATTTAGGAGGACGAGTTGCAAAGACAAGATATGTTGGACAAACAGTAAGAAGGACAAACTGACGACAGTGGTATAGCATGATATGCCCACATTCTATGCGGGCGTATAACAAAACATTGACAAGAGTTAGGTGGACAGGTCCCCCTTATCTTCATATATATACTTAAAGGACCTGAAGGTCCTGAAAGATACTCTTACTCACATCTTGTTGTGAGGAGAGATCTATATGTACAACACTATGGAAACCTCGACCTTATTTTGTATGAATTGATTGAAATGAGTTAAGTTAATGAAAATAAGGTAGTGCACAGAGAAACCTGCCTACAAGGTTATCCCAATTATGTGTGATTCAATGGCAGAAGCAGTTGGAGGGTGGGGGGCTTTTCCCCCTTCCTCCACATATTTACAGGTAAAAATCAAGATTTGGCACCAAAAATAGCCGAGTAGTTGACTAATACACATGTGACCCACTCCCCCTTTTCGGAAATCCTGGATCTGCCAATGCAAGGAGTGTCCATCTTTCCAAGTTAGGTGTTTTTAATTTTTATTTATACTGATTTGTATATTTAAAGGGTAGATTGGTTATTCAAATTATGCGATGAGATTGATGAACTAAAAGCAACAGTGCTCCACGCAACACATTATCCTTTTAGTGAAGGCTAAGTGCTGGGTTATGATGTTTTCCACATACGTCCTTGATTCTTAGTAACGACAGTGTATTGCAATGAAAATAGTCCGAGATTCTCTGCCCTTCTCCCACTTTTGATATATGCAGTATGTGGAAATTTCAATGTTTGATGAACAAGGTCTCTCTAACTCTCAGTGTTGCAAGGTCAGAGAATCTTGGACTACAATGAAAACTGTCAAGTATTCCCTAGACAAGTCGATTTGACCGTGGTTCGGGTAAAAGAAAGTATGAATAAAAAATCAGTTCATAAAACACATCGTTATACATTTGTAGTTTGAAATGTTTTGCATTTATAATTATATGAAATGTGCGAAAGGAAAAAAACATTTCAAAGTGTGAAAATTAAGAGAAAAGAGAAGAGACAAGGAAATCGATAATTACACGTACAAATGTTGGTCACCACAAATGTCGATTATGCAAATAGACTGATGAACATAAATTCATACACTATCACTTTCACCTTGCCGGGGAGGGGACGTTTTCATAAAGAATTCACATGTGGTCCAAACTTATCTTTTAGAAAAGACTCTTACACTGAATCAATTAAATCATCACAGCTGTCCTCGCTAGAACAGACAAACACTGACACAGACATCACACTATTTCTTCAAAGGTTGTAGTTGGATGGACGTTAATCTGACCTTTGAACTTTGAGCATGCTATCAGTAAGATACTCCTTGATAAGAAGTATCTTATAAATCCCATTTTAAGTGTGCTTATAAACTTACTGGCATGAATGAAAAGCAGAAACATCTCCATATCATGTATAAACTTTTATGGTCTGTAATATCCTTGTATGTAAGGCACAAGGTCCTGCTGCAATATTTATCTTGCTCTTTCAAGGTCTGAAATCATTAAAATAAAAGAATGATATATATAGATAGATATATATATATATATATATATATATATATATATATATATATATATATATATATATATATATATATATATATATATATATATATATATATATATATATATATATATATATATATATATTTTTTTATATATATACATAAATCAAAATATTTTACATTTAGTGTTATTCTGCAACCTTATACAGTTCAGTTCTTCAGGCCTTAATTGGACAATTTGTCAATTATCTTCTTCAACACATTATTTAGTACATTGTACTTATTTATTTTTTAAATTAAGTTTTACATACATGTATATTATGTATATGTTCACATTAATTCTGTGTTAAAAATCTATTCAGCTACATAAATGACAAGCTCTAAGTGTATATAATGCCATAACAATAGACTTTTTTCTTTTAACTGCGGAGCTGTAACATTGGACTGCAAATTGATTAACGTTCATTCCAATTTTATTATGTCATACTGTATTTTGACGTAATTCTGATCCATTTGGAGGGAACGTTAATGATTTTACCATCAAATGTTATAGCTCCGCAGTTAAAGGAAAAATTCTATTAGGTATCTGGTAAGGGCAAACACTAGTACATGTATATAAAATTGGGATGGTACGGAGGCTTTTTTGTATTTACCAGTACCTAAACAAGTTTGGGGGTCAAGGGAAAATACAAGGGTCAATAATGTTACCATTAACAGAGATACACTTTTTTATCCCAAAATGTTACTGAATTCCATTCAGCATAGAAACTTCATGACTCACAATATAATTTATAGATACTTTAAATAAGTGACCCAAATAGAATTTTTCTGCTCATCTGAGTACATATACCTTCAGTACATAATCAAATGTATCACCATTTTCTCATATCTCCATCTAAAATACTCATAGTTCTCTATTTAACCTATCTGACATTCCTTCTATGGTTCTGATGAACTAAAAAATTTTTAAAGTTAATCCATGAATGCCCACTGACAGATCATGAATGATGAGATCACCTATGTGAGACTCAGCTGAACCAAATATATAGAAATGTCTTACCACATAGCTGTATTTTCATTGTGCATTCTGATGAATTCCTGATAAATCTACATCATGGGCTTGAACTCCGTCTAAAACTTAACACTCATTATACATATGTACTAAAGAAAATCACATACAGTAAATTTAAAGTCAGGAAAGTCAGATTACTAAATAATATTATTTTTATGATGTACATTACCATTATGAAAAAAAAAGGAAAATTGTGCCATCATAAATAATGAAATACATGTATTAATATTACAGATATTAGTATATATATAGACATTCAATTTACATCATGTACATGTGAGAGAATTTGTAACTTTCCTTTACCATTGCATACCCTTTTATAATGTCTACAGTATAAAGAACAAGGTCGAGTTTCATAACCTGTCTTTATATTTCATTCAATGGTGTTTTGATCAGAGAATTTATTTGAACATGAATACTTCTTTAACCAAAACATGAATGACATCATGAAAAACTTGAGTAATGCAATGTACAGAACTGGTAAAAAGAACAACATATATTGATTATAAGGTTTTAGTGATGAAAAATACATTATACAAAGATAATGTATTTGATCTTCATGTAAAACATATATAGTGAATTGTACGTGACAAAACATACATCATCTGACAGTAATAGATCTAATACGATAGAAATGAATTTCTTTACTACGATAAAATCATTATGATTTGAAAATCAAATCCATACCATAGCACAAATTAAACAATATTTTTTTCCATATGACAAAATCTATATCATATGATTATAAAATCTCAAAGACATAATTGTATAAACTGAAATATATAAGTAAATCATGTTGTTACCATGATACATGTCTTTCAAGATTACTACTTCATATTGTATCTCAGTAAGATATATATATATTCCACATAAAAGACAATCTCAAATGAGATATATCTCATATGAATTTGATAATACAATAATATGTATTTTCATACTACATATGGAATATATATCTCAGTTGATATTACACCAATTCATGTGATATGTAAATATCTAATAAAATAAATGATAAATTGATATTTTATTTGAGTGTCACAAACTATAAATGGCATGGTGTATCAGCAAGAGTTACTTCCCTTCTCTCAGCAAACTATATTTAACTGAGAGAAAGTAATTTCATAAAATGATATAGCAAATATATTCACAAATTCAACATACATTAAGATCATGTTTTAGCAAATAATTGAATAAAACAATAATAAATGTAAGTGATATAAAGAGGTATTTAATGTTTATTCATACACTTACCTTCTGCCTGGTGAGACTGTTATATAGCTTCAACCTTGGCACCTCTACACCTTCTGGTGCCTTCCATTCCGGCTGAGAACGCTTTTCTACAACTAATGATTTAAAAAAAAACATTCATATAATACAAATAATTCATTAAATTTACAATGCATTACATCCGGTCTTAGTTTGGTTTTGTTTGGTTTTGGTTGGATTTTATACTGCTTTCAAAAATCTCTCAGTCATATTATAATCAGGAAACTGTAGGTTACTAATCAATTAAACAATGTGCCCACATTCCAAGTGTCAAACCCGAACTGCCTGCCTTAAAGGCAAAATGCTTAATCTCTACTTCAAGTGTGTCCCTTCCATTAGGACATGTAACAATGATTCATAGGAGTGGCATGAATGCACTTTTATCAATGTTGATATCTAAACATGTTTTTTATTTATCATAAATTTACTGACCTTCATACATTCTGAATTCATTCTATAAAAATTGAAGAGATGAAACAAATGGTACCATTTATGTTAGTACCCATAAACTGTTTTATCTATAAAGCAAACAAGTACATTCTTCTGGAGGGTAAGTCCATATGTAACTAAAAACACTCTATTCACCAATTTTTTTAACCATTACATGTCTTTGAATCATTATACATGTTATGAATTTTATATAGTTTGTATACTGACATTGTTAATTTCACTTGAAAAAAGCCAAGTGACGTAAATAAATAGAGTGTTCAGTCTCTTTATTCGAAAATATAAACGCATTTGCATATCTAATATAACTTTATTAAGAATTATTCTCTACTCCTTCCAGACCACATACTCATAATATACATTCTCTTACACAAATTAAGAAAGACTCTCATATTGACAATAGTGTATGGCACAATTATTCATCAAAAATTAAACTAAAATCCTCCAATTCAAGACAATGAAATCACAGAATTTAAAAAAAAAATCAAGGTTTTATTTCCTACCTTCCATGCGTCTGGACTTCCTGTATAAGTTGTGTTGATGCGAAACTGAACTATTTCCTACGGCTAAGAAAGGGCAAACTAATACAGGATCAAAGAGTAACTTGGAGTGAAGACTTGCTTTTCTGTTAAATAATTCAAATGTCAGACGTATTGCCATATAAGGTCAAATATACCTGCAAAATGAAAAATATTTTAATTAACATGCTGAAAGAGGTTTGGATTGATTCATAGACACAATGACTGTTGTGTGTATGGTGGCAGCCATGTTGATTGGGAAAGAAACTGGAATGTGTCACTGAATTACCTAATAATAAATGATCAAGTCAATATAAGTCGTTTTATTAGGTTGTTTTTGCCACTTGTGATGGCATAATAAATCAGCTATGTGTTGAACAGCTCTGTTTCAAATTAATTTGGAGAACCATATCAGAACAAGAATTTAAACACAGAAGTCATGTTTATACCTCAGCAGTATTTAAAATTCATCCATGGGTCATCAAAGTTTGAATATATCTGCTTACACTTAATACTGTTCCCCTTGAACTGGAAATTTGCTTCTAGAAAAAAAAATGTTTTTACTCTAAATGATGTTCTAGACAAATGCGAAATATTGTTATAATTTTGGGTTTTTGGGGGGTTTTTTTTTTTCGTTTTTTGTCCAAATCAGGTCCATCATAGGGAAGTACATACCCAATCCAATGGAAATTTCATCGATTTTTTCCAAGTTGTCTAAATTTTTCCAAAACATTATCTTTGCATTATGCAAACAGGACAAAAAATTTCTATATGATAATGTACAGGTGCCTTTGAAAAAAAAAAAACCACTGGCTATTGTAAAGATCACAATTAATTAAACTTACTGCCAATACTGGGTTGATAGCTGAATATATATTCAGATCTCTTGGTGTTTATTCTCTTATTAAAATTTTTCCAGTTCGACAAATTACATCACGTAACTGTTACATATTTGCATAATGCTAATGACATTCATACATGCAGTAACATCTTGTAAACTGTTACTGTAATCTGTAAATCTAAATAATACTATGTACTGTAGGGAACAGAAATTCTAGTCTCTACTCTCCTGCAAAACTGATGTACAAGTAAAACAAACGTTTTCTATGAAATAAATGATAAATAAAATGTTTCCAATTAAAAATTAATTATACATGAAATTACCCTTTACTTACACAGATGACTATGTCATCTGTTGTTGTCGAATGAGAAATATATACATGTGCTGACGAAATAAAATCCGTTTTCAGACTAGACTACTATATAACTTCCGGTTTCATTTTGGACACGCGTGTTATCAAAAATATGTGATTTGTTTTTCGGTTTTTTGAAAATTTGTTTCCTTGTGTTCCATTAAAACATCATAGTCGAAGGCTACATACAACGTGATAAAGAAATCCTTCACTTCATTTGATTAGTTTTCGATATTCAATTGTTAGTGCGAATTTTCTCTACCGGATAACGGATTAGCCGGTCGGCATGAGTGGAATTCCCGTTTTCATCGATTTGCCCATCCCTGAGCAGGTGATTATCTTTTTTTCATCTTTAAAAGTTAACATATGCCCGACATGCAATGCCTTCATGTATCATAGACACCATCTGTCAGTCCCTGTAAACCGTATTGTAGCTCTCATTTCCTCAGTCTCGTGTGACAATTTAGAATGTTACGGTTAAGTCACCCTAAAGTAAAGTCGCCTTATCATGGCTCGAAATGGCAGAAATATCAGGTTGTCAAATTGGCAAATTTAAAGAAACTTTGGACGACCTTCATTATATTTACTGAAATTTTAGGTTGCCCAAAGAGATTTTAGGTCGTTTTTGATGATTAGACGACTGCTAATTTTGAAGCCTGCCTTATATCAATAAAGTCATCCCATAATTTCAAGGCAAGTCGCCTCATGTAGAGATTGATCTGTGATATGATACATGTACGACTAAGAATGTTGGAATGAATGGAATGGTTTGTATGTGTGTAATTGCCCTCTTTCCAAATGTGCACCCCTTCTTCTTCTTCTTCCTTTAAAGTGAAGGACCGCTTATGTGGCATCATCTAGTGGTCACTTTATTCATAACAAAGAAAATGGCACCCAAGATGGACATCTTCCATTTAGCATGGATTTGTGTACACATCGATTGATTTCTAAGTTATTACAATGGGATTTTACATAAATGATAAGCATTTAGTTAAAGGTAAGTTTGTAGTTTATATATTACATAGGTTTTAAGGCTTTTATCTTGTTTTGGTGTTATATTTAACGCTTACCTGTGATCAGCTGTTTACCTGTGCCACATGTAAACAAATATTATCAGAATGTATGGGCTGTTTTAAATCGATTTTAAGCACAAGCAAACATTCTATAGTTAATAGTCATGTAGAGTGATAAATTGATTAATTTTCAACTTGAATTAGATTTATATGTATATAAAAAAAGTCAGAATCTTCCACTGGCGTCAACCTTGTTTATATATTAATACATATATTGTACATGTATTACATTGTCAGTTAAAAAAATTATTTAAGTACGGTAAGTAGGAAATTAACTTTTATTTAAAGTCAGTACATATGTACAGATTACCATATATAGCTTTTACATGTAGAACTTTTACAACCACCTGTAAAGTATACCAACAATGCTAAGTTATAAAATCAATGTAGATAGGAATGGTGATAATAAATTCATTGCCAAAAAACTGGTGTTAAAAATACCCTTAACAGTTGAGATACAGCTGACTTTGTATTTGAAGCTACATGTAATTAAGCACACCTGTGGTTTTGTAACATGTCGGCATTTAACTTCGCAACAAAGCTGGGTGATTATATCCACATCGCCAGAAACGCTAGCTTACTAGCATGGGTGTTAAACTCGCTTATACATCTCTGTCACACTACACCCTCTTCAGGGAAGTTTTGACCCAAAACTTTCATACAGTAGACATCCAGTCTACTATGTAGATGCACAGTCTGAGTCTACAAGTGCAGGAATGCCCTGCCCACAGGCCAACTGCCTGTCCATCCACAAAAGATGACCAGGAGACAGGTCACTCAAATGCCAGAGTCACTATGTTACCATCAAATATAACATGTCCGTGGGTCACCTATCCAGACACTGCCTGCACTCGACGCTGGTTAACTGTGCAACAAAGCTGGGCAAGGGTAACCACATTGCCATTAAAGCTAGCTCACTAGCAAGGGTGTTAAACTCGCTCATATGTCTCAGTCACAGTTTAACTTGACCAGCAGGCAATCAGCAGATTCAGCTGGTTCCGTGAGTGACGTTAGAGGATGAATGCAGTTTAAAGCTACATGTACCTGTATCAATGAGAAGAGGAGACATGGACAAGATTTTCTATCAATTATTCTGTCTTGATTTTAAGATACGATATTTTTATCGATGCATTACTTTAGCAAATAATTCTCAGAAAAACAAGGTGTCTGGTAAACATAATAAACATGGTAGTGTGTAAACTGTCCAAAGTGGACACTGTCAAAACTGGAATCTTGTGAAAAGCACTCTGGACATAGGACACAATTTTCAGTTTTTTAACTGACAATACCGGATACTTTTGTGGTCTAGATACAACAAGCTTGACCACTCGCATTGTTTATGTAAGCTGTACTGCTGTTAAAAATGACACTTTTTTATTGTTAATTGGTTGTTTGGGTATATCTGTGATTGATACATAAACCCTGTATGACTTCACTATGTATACAGGTTTCATACTGTTTCAATTTATGTGAAAGTCATTTACTAATTATTATAATTGAATTGGGCAAATAAAAGTTTTTAAAACCAACCAGCATTTTTGTTTTATAGTACCAACATATAGTCAGTTATACATGTATACTCATCATTATGTAATTCTTGATTACCAAATAATTATCAAACATATGATTAGTGTCCTATAAACATACTTGTACCTAATAAAACTGACCATTTTATGCTTTATAACACTTCAGACATGAATGTTTACATTAGAAAATTGAGATTTGTCGGCTATAAAGCAGAGATATGTGGAATAACACTTGAAGACAAGATTGTAAATTAATACTTGTATGTCGTTATGATTGATACGCAGAAAACAGAGAAATAAATTGTAGTAATAATACATGCAGCTAAAGCCAGTAAGGGTCCACTTTGAACCCACACACCACTAGTACATTGTTTATTTATATCTGCTCGGTATTGGATTATAGACAATACACTTTGCCCACTCTCCCTGTTCATTCTCTGAAAATCAGGAAGCTGGTGTGGCATGGTGGATAAGGTGTCCGACTCTTGATTGAGAGGTCTTGCATTCGACTGCCATCCTGGGCACTCCGGTGTTCTGTCTTTCGGATGAGACAGTAAAATCTGAGGCCCCGTGTCACGGTAGGTGTGGCACGTAAAAGATCCCTCACTGCTTCAGATGGGTCAGTTGCAAAGGTCTAAATTTGTATGCAATGCATCAGGAAGATGCCGTCACCATATATGTGAAATAATCGTGGACGGTGGAGTGATGTAAAACAATATTCAATCAATCAACCAAAAATCAGACACCAGTCCAAAGGGGGCAAAATAGCTGTCCTGGCAACTGTCCGGTTTGGACAGTTTTCACTGTATATAATTGCGTTGAATTACCTGACATAATGAATGTAGAAGTGTCTCATATTGAGATGTTCATCATTGCCTTGACATTTAAGCTGCCGACTTGATTTTAGTGTACATGTACATGTAGATACAGGGTACCAGTGTCCAACCATAATGACTAATGACTACCAACATTTTTGTGGTACTAAAACTTTTATTTTATGACCTTGACCTTAGAGCAGTTTTCCAGCTGTCAGCTTGGATTTTTGTAAACTGACTTTTCTAAAAATTTTGTAAAATGCTCTGCCTCCCTACATGTCCTTCAGACAAGAGACTGTTGACCGAGGTCCAATGTCACAATTTGTGTAAGAGATCCTTACTGCCTCCATTGGGTCCTTAGCATAATATGAAATTATCAGGCTGTGCATTTGACAAACTAATTGCAATAAACTTGGAGTGATGTAAAAACGATTAGAAATAAATTGTTACATCTGTAACTTCCATATGCTAACAAAATTTGTTGACCATTTCACAACCAGCAGAGACACTTAACTCACCTGAGCTTTCAATTTCCAACACAATACTGGTACATGTATTGAGATACAGAATAATTACCTGCCCAAATGATGTAATATTATCACAATTAAATTGTATACAATACATGTTATGTTGATAAAAGAGAATCATTGTCTAAAAATTTTTTCCTACAATTCTATGATAAAACTTTCAAAAAGTTAAGTATTTAAGTATGGCAAGAATGAGCTGTGGTTTATAGACCAACTTGGCCTATACTGAACAATTTACAGGTTTGGAAGTTTGACCCAAGGGCAGATTTAGGGAGGTTGGTGATGGGGGGTTCGGGAAATCCTGTGTCATTATTGAAAAAAGACTGAAAATGTATCAGATTGCACCATTTTATTCGAAATTTTAAAAAAAATTCCAGGGGGAGGCCCCCTGGAACTCTCCCCTTACATCCCCTCCCGTACCCTCCCATTCTCTGCACTTTGTGCCTGAGGTTGGCCCTTTGGGTTTCTGGATCCCCCCCCCCCTTGTGACCTTGTCATGTTGATAGACCCAAGGAATTTTCAACATTATGTCGTTCAAATCGTTTTATTTTTCATTATTTTTTTCCTTTTTTGTCAATTTTCAGAGTAGTATTTTTGCCACGTATCAATGAAATTTACCGTTGGTTGAAGTTAGTTAAAAATACGAAAAAAATTTATCGGCCCGTTCGGGTCTCTACCACATATACTACACCTCCATTTTCACTGACCCTTCCGGAATTATAGGGGACAGGCGTGGTGTAGTGGTTAAGCGCTTGGCTTGTGGCGCTGACGATCCAGGTTCGATTCCTGCGTTGCGCCACCATGTTTAAGAGGTTGGTAACCTCCTGCTTCCATGTCGCGATATAACTGAAATATTGTTGAAAGCGACGTAAAACACCAACCAACCAACCGGGATTATAAGGTTTTTATTATCAGTCCTTTGGGACGGAAAACTTCTTTCTGCGACTCAGACATTTTTTTTTTTTTGGCAAAGTCTTCCTGTCTCCCCCCCCCCCTGCTTTTTTAAATCAAATGGTTTTTGAGTCGGCCGCACTCATTGCAATCACTTTCTTTTCAGGGGTTATAACTTTCACTACCGATATAGAGCTTACTACGCCGCTGAAAAATAAAGTGCCGAGAAATTACTGATGTCTTAAAAATTCCTGATCAGCACAATGTACCTTTAGCTCAGTTAATTTAAGCTAAACATAAACTAGTTTCAATAACTCGAAAAAAGAGCTGCAATAATGTTTTCAAATTTCGCGTAATAATATGTAGTTGTGACTACTTTACGATGTGTTTACCACTGACACCGTCGGATGTACTCAATTGTGTAATTCTCCGGAGAAAGCATTTGTCTTGATCTTGTATCGCTTGTTTTTATCGAGATATTTCAATTAAAGTTTTCCCCAACATGTTCTGGAACTTTAGTTCTTTTTCACATATATGACAAATTTAAAGATCGATCTTCCCGCATTTCCTCTGATAATGAAAATGCAATATAGATATTTAGGTAAATGTTGTATGTTTCTAAATATAAATTTTGTTAAAACATTATGAGAATCGTGAATAAGATGGTTATTTAATGTCCCACTTGAAGGAATGTCGTTCCTTGGCTCAGCTTCGACTCGTGACAACAATGCAGTAAAACTTGTTGCCATGAAGTTGTCGATTGCACGTTCATTTCGGATTCAAGCAATTGCAAACTCTTTGCCGTAATATAGTATGAAGAGAGCAAATTTTATTAGCATTTTGTACATGGGTATAATGACGATGTAGTTGCAACAAAGACCTAATTTTTGTCCCCCCCCCCTTTTCCTGAAATCCTGAATCCGCCACTAAAATGGTAAAATGATTACATACTTAAAATCAGCAAAACCGACTCTCAGGACTTTTGAGTCCTTTGATTTTTTTAATTACATGTATTCAATGATCAGGGTCCGGCGCCATAAACTGAGAAAATACTTAAGTCATAATTTCAAATTCTTCTATTCAACAATGAATTAATAGCTGAGATTTGGATTTTATTGAGTTTTATTCTATCGATAAACAGAATTAAACAGAATTAAACTTTCTTCATGACAATTTATTTGAACATTTTATAATGGAATTTATTAAAATGAAATAATTGACTTAAGTATTTTCTCAGTTTATGGCGCCGGACCCTGGTCAATGATTGGTCTTGTAGGACTTGTCTTGACGGTCTATCCGTCTGATCGTCGGACTTGTAGGACTTAACGACTAAATACCTCACCTTTGACGGTTGTCTGAATGGCTAGTGGTCAGAACCAATCTATCAGAGGGCGCTCTCAGGTTCGCATTTCCCAACCCAAGAGCATCTATGGTAGAGATTGAGTCAGATCTAGAACCACTATAAAAATTTCTGCTTTTCTCGAGGATCGGGATTCCATCGCTTCTCATTAAAATATAACACGCACAACAAACTTACGATCTATATTTCAATAGTTGGCAATTTATATTATTGGAAATTATGAAAAAAATCGAGTACAGAAATCAGAGACATAAATATACACATAATGATACATTTATGTGTCTGTGGATAATTGATCGCTTTATTCAATATTGAGATACATTTCCAAGTTCGTTGTACAGATATTTGATTGTTTCGAAAAGAGGCGAAAGTTCTGTCCTTCAGACGATCCCCCTTTCTTTCTCGATCGTGAAAATTCAAGTGTGTTTTCATACGGGTAACTTTATTCTTATCTAATCTCCCACCACCAGATTTCCGTCAATGTAGGGTATTTGGTCAGAACTCTCGGACTAATTTGAAAAATTCTAGGTGGATAATTTGAATGGCTTTATTTTATTAATAACTGCATAACATCGACATCATTAAGATGTATAATGCATCCGTATGATATGTCGCCCCTCCCCCTTTTCGAAACGACTTGTGACAAAATGGAAAAAGTGGTTACGTAATTGATTATTGAAATTTTTATATAATTGTGTATATGTTTAATATGACTGCTTTAATATGTGTATATTAAAGTAGATTTACGTAGATATATGTCGATGTAATCTATTAATAATGGCATCATCTCGCGCCTTCCTTACTTGATAGGCATGTCACGCGCCCTTCCTTTGATACACATTGCATGGACGTGTTACGTTATAACATCAAACGTCTTGATACACGCTCATCAGTACAGATGAATAATAAACGGTTCTCGATCATTTCAGAATTAAAGAAAAACCCACAGTGAGTCATTACAGAATAAATAGATCTATACAATCGCCTCATGCGATTTACATGCTTTTAGAACTGGTTCGCACTGGTTTAACGCTGGTATATTGCATTATTATTTGAATAGTTGCACTTAAATTGCCCTAACGTTTGGACCAACACCTAAGAATAAGACGGAATATCAACGTGGACTGGACCAGCATTATCCCAATGACCAGTAAGTACACTTCCTCCTTTTTTTACCGAAATGGTTGAGTTACTAAAAATAGAGTATGACGAAACAATAGAAAGAGAACTGCCTAGATGGGGTGATTTAAATCAATATGTTTAGGCGTATGATGAAATAGGTTATATAAAGATTTATTGATATAGGATACTCACAAAGATACATTTTGATATATACAGTGTGAACTATAAAATGATACATCAAATGTGTATCCGATTCTTGAAAAAAAAAGTTACGCTTTTTCACACACAAGCTCGTATCACACGGAAAGTTAAATTGGCTAATTCTGTCACTTAGTATCTCTTGATTCGTTGATGTCGCTGACCGTTTCTGCGTTGCTCCTAACTTGAGGTCAGCGACATAAAGAACTAGTCTAACAATCTACTCAGAGACTGAACTATGCTCTGTATATAACGGTATCTATCTTCAGAGGAAGGGCAGGGATGGGCCTTCGCTGTAGCAATGCCGCGTTTGGATATGGCTTAGAACAGATTCTCTCGCACCATTCAGTCAGCCCTTTCATGTGACTTAAATCATTATATTTTAAAAAGCTGACAAACTGCGCCCATGAATCTGGGTAACGTAAAGGAAGCGATAGATCTGTTACTGCGTACATAAATGTATATGACTGGAATAACAGATGATCCATAAGTTTGAACTTTGCTCCTGCTTTCACGAGGACACAGCGTGTGAAAGATATGTCAGCTAAATTAAAAATCATGGAAGGAAGCACTTGCACTTTATACATCCTATACATGTCTGTGGGAGGCCTTCCGATTAGTGGACTATATAGGGTATGAACTACTCGACGTTTAAAGTGTACAGTTATTGTAATAATATGATATAAAATGGAACAAGTGTGGAGAGGACATCATTTCAGAGCTGTGAATGGGGTAGGGAAATTTGTCTTATTAAAAGAAATTTTGAGTGTACTCTGTATGTCATTATAAGAGAGCATTGAGGTTGTTATATAAAATATAAAGAAACTTGGGGAATCTGAATCTAAATGATAAACATGTAGATACTAGATATAAAATAACTATTAGGAAGTAAAGGAACTTTTCTTCCTAAGACAAGGACAAGGCAAAAAGGCGGCATTTAATTTGCGGGACTTAATGGGAGCCTGCTAGGATATGAAATTTGAAGAGTTCTTCTTTCTATGATGATAACTTAACTATCAGTGGTGTAGCTAGCTTAAAAGTTTGTGTATTAAAATGAAAGAAGGCAGGGGCTCTGGGCCCACAATAAAGCCCCAAGTGGGTCTATGGGGAATTCCTGGTAAGGGGTCAGAATGAGGAGGGGGAAACTCCTCGAAACCTCATCGATTTTAGCATTTTGACATAAACAGATTCCATACAAACAATGCGAAGTGTAAAATTTTACAAGAGCTGTATACTTTCAAATACATTTAAATATGAATTATTATAGATATATGTTCTACAATGTTTTGTTTAATCATTGGCTTTTTTGTGTGAAGGGTGCTACACCACTGACTATGCAATGTAGCTAGCTTTCTTTCACTGTTAGTGGTAGATTTAGACAGAGAGTTGTGCATAGGTAAACACTACCCCCAGGCAAAAGGGATACTGGATCTGCCCCTCTGTTTTTATGTATACACATGTATATATGTACATTTTCTTGAATACTTTGTATTGCTCTTTCAGGTGTAGTTGATAGGTAACATAAGGAAGCTTAGAGGGGAATCACAGAAGTCCAGTTTTTGACGTGTCATATTTGTATACATATCAGCCTGGTGTTTGACTTGTCAATCAGTATGCCACCTCTGTCTCCAACAAATGCCGAAGATACAGTAAAACTGATGGAGTCTGATTCAAGCAGTATTCATACAGACAACAGAGCACATACAGAAAGAATGAAGAGTGAAGAAGAACATAGTCGATTTCATGTTGTCCCAGCAGAGGACCATAACGATGGAGGGGAAATAAATGATGTAATATTTAGTACTTCAGTTTTGAATGAATTAATTGAAGAAGAAAACAGAAAATCAAAAGAACAGAAGGAACAATATTTTGGACCACCCCCCACTAGAAATGTCAGCTTTTCACGATACAGTCCTTCACATAAGATAACCATTGTTAACATAACAAATGACTCGAAACAGCACTGCTTCATAAGCTCCAGGGACCGTGACATGCATCTGATAAAACCTGATCGGTCCAAACCTTTCAAATGCTGTTTGTTATTAGCGTTGGGTTTAGTATTAAGTCTAGTAGTTGTGTTAATTATATCCACTATTACACTAAATATAAACCATGGGCATCACAATAATCATGGTGGGGTTTTGAATCATTTACAAGATGGTGGTCAGAACTCCACAAATGTCACAGTCTTAAACGTTACTTCTTATGTTATATGAGGATGGAAATATAATGGCGAAATTAATAAGATGTAGAATGTTGGAGGAATTTATATAACGTACACAAAGCTATGAATGCCTTTCATACACCTTCTTCAGTGGATTACCTTTATATAAAGAAGAGTCATTAAGGCCAAAATTTATGTTTGTATATGGTAAGAAATCAAGATAAAATGGGATCAGCAAGTCAGATTTTGTTAATTGAATTGATTTCATGTAGAAATGATAATAACTTTACCAGTGCTCATTCAGAAAGGTAATGATAAGTTTTGGGGCAGGTTACCATATTCATAATAGGTTTGGATTTTTGGGGTTTTGTTTTGTTTTGGGGGTTTTTCTTTTTAAATTTTTTTTGGGGGGGGGGGGGTTGAGAAAGTCAGATTTCTGTTCAATGTAATTGATTTCATATTTAGATAAAACTTTTCCAGTGCTTGTTCAGATAGGTAATAATAAGCTTTGGGGTTCACATTGAAACAGTCAGGTTACCTCAAATGGTATTTTTTTATTGGCCTTATAGACAAGCCAATACATGTAGTAATATTTTCCATGGTTTATTTACATTTTGAATGTATGTTTTGTTTGTATGTTTATTTAGTTGGAAAGGACTGAATACTCCAATGACAGGGTTTTATTTTAATAATATTCTGTAAATGTCATATGTCATTAATGGTTAAAGCACCACAATGTTTTTTTGTTTACAAAAGACATGATCTGAACTCATTGATATGTGTTTCTCATCATTTTTTGCACCTTGCTGGTAACATTATGTAGGCAAGGTCAAAATCTTCCTGTATTGTGTCTCAGGCCCATTTTTAGAATAAAAGTGCAGCAGACAAGGGATTATAATTTAATTTTTCTTTGTCAAATATGAAAAAAATGTTTTCAAACCACCACTTTGCAATAAAACCAATCTGATTAAAACATATCTTATTTCGCTTCTCTATTTGTCCCATTGAGGATAAAGATCTGGCGAAACTCCATAAGTTGTTATGTTCTGGTGAACTCTGATTTTCAGCCAGTCAGTGGATTGGCTACACATTCCTAGGAATGAAATTAACAGCCACAGAGTACGTGACCCACATGGTAGTTTTTGAACAATGTTTGTTACATTATGTTTCACTATCACATGCCTAGCCAAGTCATTGATTGGCTATGGGAAATAACGGTTTTGGTGACTGAAATGTCATCAGAGTTCACCAGAACATGACCCCTTACGTGGTTTCGCCAGATCTTTATCCGCAATGGGACAAATTGAGAAGCGGAATAAAGATATGGTTTTAATCAGATTGCAGTAAAACGGCTATTAAAACATAAATAGTGCATTCAGCATTGCAGAAGAACTTAGAAACAGGTTGTTTGATTGGTTCCTTTATCTTAATCCCTTTAATTTCCTAATATGACAACACCTCTTGACCAGTATATATTATCAAAATGTAGTTAACAACATTTATAAAACATTTAAAGAAAATAACAAACTACGGTAAATGAGAGATCCTAATATGACAACACCTCTTGATCAGTATATATTATCAAAATGTAGTTAACAACATTTATAAAACATTTAAAGAAAATAACAAACTAAATGAGAGATCCTAATATGACAACACCTCTTGACCTGTATATATGATCAAAATGTAGTTAACAACATTTATAAAACATTTAAAGAAAATAAGAAACTAAACGAGAGATCTGTTATCTCTGAAATATTATGTTAGTGCATAGTGGATGAAAAAGGAAGATTGTTGTTAGTTAACATTATATTGATGGATTCTGCATTACAACATTGTGCTTGTTTTGTCTGCAGAACTATTGATCCATAAATGTCTTAATTATTGATGACTTTGTTTCATGCTGCATTTTATCGGAACGTCCCATGGTGCATCAAGGTCAAGTCTGTTGTTATATTTAGATATGTATGCCAGAGTATATATGGTTTTTTATTAAGTTACATAGGTACAATGTTATTGTAAAATCACTAAAAGTAGAATCAGTGCAGGCAGTTTCTGCAAACAGAAACTCTAATCATCCTTCACACTTTGTATGTTTCTTGCAGTAAGCTTAATCAAGGAAATAGAGTTCAGATAAATGATTTTAATCCATTTTTCGTATGTTCACATTTTGCATCTTTGCAATGCAGAAATTCATTTATTATCCCATGTGTTATATTTTGTTGCAAAGATTCTTCACTAAAACTATATCTAAAGTATTTTGAGGACATTAATATTTTTCTGTACATTTGAAAGTTGAATTTCATAGTACATGTAAATCATCTGATTTATTTCAAGGTTCTGCTTTTGCATGGAGACTTTTGTACTACCCATAAATCCAATAATATCTCACTTCACCACTTCGTGCCAAAGGCTTAAGTCCTTGCCTTCATAAATGTGCCACAATAATTTACTAATGTGGTCCAAGTTTTCCTATTACATGATATAAGTTATGACTTGGTTACATATTGGTCTCGGTTTATGTATTTTATACATAAATTCTGTTTATTTTATTGGCAAAAACATTATTATAAGGTAACACATGTAAAAAAAAATCATGCCAACAGAGTTAGCGCAGTTTCAGTTCTTTAACAATTGAGGTAGCTGCAATTCATGGCATCAGTATTTCATAAACACAGTTCGCCTTGTTTTTGTGTGTTTCGTGCTTTTGGGGTTTTCTTCTTCATTAAATATTTTTACAAAATATATTTTCAAGAACACACTGAATTTCACTAGTATTTGTTGAAAAATATCATTAAAAGCTTTATTGTTGACAGAACAACAATGTGGTAACCAGTTGCGTTATCCTAAAAAAATATATACTTTTTTTGGTCTTGATATACTCTTTTTATGTTTTGTTTATAAAATATTCTTTTGATATACATGCAATTCTTTTTACAATGTTCAGGAAACTCTTCCAGTTTTGTATTTTATAATTGCATTTTTATAGTGTTTATTGATATATATGAACCATAATTGTGTATTACTGCAATACTTTTCTGCATTGCAGTATCCACCATTTACATGGTGTATTAACCATGTTTCTATAGCCGATGTGTTCATATTATAACAAAGTATATTTTTATTTTATCACATTACATGTAATTCTAGTGATTTAATGAGCAGTGTTATCCTGTTATGATTTGCTTCATTTATCTGATTATCATCTCTTGTTTATGTATAATGACAATTGATGCAATGTTACAAATGATGCCAATGTTGTTTTGACTTTGTCACTTGTTTTGAAAAGTTGTTTAAATGTAAGTTGCAAAATAAAATATAATAATGACATTTTGTTTTTCTTTTATAACCTACATTAAAGTACATGTATACTTATACTACATACTTGGTAATGTTGTCAATTTATTTGGAATGTGTGTACAGTATTGTGTAACACAAGAGACATTTGATGTACCAGTAGAACAGGCATCTGAACCTAGAGTTTCATATGTGCTACACTGGAACTTGAACTGGGCTTTGAGTTAAAGTGGGAAGACTTGCCAGTCATTCTACTTTCCTCTGTCACAAAACTTTGACAACCACCATACGTATAAATTTTGTCTTTTCGATAAGGAATTCCATATAACACAATACTCAGCAGTTCCTTTGGCAGAGATTTATTGCCATATGTCATTCAGCTGTGAATATTCATTTTTTTTCTTCCAACAATATTTCAATAATATCACGATGTGGAAACAGGAATTACCAACCTCTTAAACATAGTGGCGCAACCCGGGAATCGAACCTGGATCATCAGCGCCACAAGCCAAGTGCTTAACCACTACACCACGCCTGCCCCCTCAAAATATGAGGAGGTAATTATGATGATGGGGCTCCTTTGTATGAATCAACAATTTTATAAAATATTATCACATTGTTCAAATAAATTTGTAGGCGCAGGAGCTGCGGACATTTTTAAAGTCTCTAAATGCAGACATTTCTGTAGAGCGAGCAGAAACTGGCATTCTGACAGACCTCCGGCATATCATTGAGGCCAGCAATACTTGTTGGTACAGTAAAGATGTCAGCGACACAGGTCAGTTTTGCAACCTACTTAGAATCTGTTCATTTCTATCACTGTTTGTTTCTCTATAGCTTGCATATATTACCTGCTTTGTTAGTATGTGTGTCAGTTGTGAACAGCTCAGAACGACTTCACTTCAATCTCTGTGTCATTTGTTTATTTGTATTGATTAGTATTTAATTGGGTAATAAATTACGAAGTCCCTGATTTATTCAAGATTTTAATAGGCTGAAAATTGTTTATTTTAAAGAAATGCAGCAGACATATATTTTGTATTTTTCCAAAAGAAACCAGGGGAAAATCTACAATATACTTGAAATGACTGCTTTGCAGTCATGAGAATTCAAAAGTGACAAACTCAGCAATGCCATTAGGCCTTAGAATGAATGCATGAATCTATTACGACTTTACCAATACTAAGATAGTCACCTGTTGTTAAAGTGAGAGTCCTATTTTAGCTAGTTAATGCTGTCTTTGGGCCTGAATTTATAGCTAAGCTAATACAGCTGTAATCATAGATATAAAACAGAGTATATTACAAATTTTTACTTTCAGTGTTCTGTGCTAAAGTTTGCATGCACTACAATAAGTACGGTATGTTTTCTGAGATTTGTGATACGCATGTATTCTGTTTTAACAGATTTGGAGATGGTATTTAACAGCATTACTTCCCTTATCCTTGTACTACCACCAGAGGAAATGCTAGAACCAGTGACACATTTCTGTGAAAAAATTCTCAAATCACCTCAAGGAGACAAAAAAGCACCTATACGGCTCAGATTGTAAGCTCATTTTTAAAGATAAGCAGTAGTGAATGTGCATAAATGAAATAGAAAAATTTAATTAAGAAAATTATTCTGCTAAATGAAGAAATTTACTAAACATGTATTCTTTCCTCCATGTGTGTTGAATCTATATGTAAGTGCTTTTAAGAAATACATACAGAAGTGCAATAATTTTGGAGTGGCATGGAACAGTAACAAAGAAAATAACCCTAAATACATACAGAAAAGTAATGGACTTATTTAGATATGTTTTCTTTGATGATACAATGTAAGTAAGTTTCACTATGTTTGGATTAAGTACACATGTTGTGATAATTTCATTTTCCTCTCCGGTAAAACAGTTTAATCAAATGGTTAAAGCTAAACTTCTGAAACTTGAATGAAACACTTCGGCAATTTTCCATGTTATTTCAGACTTTCAAATTTGTTTTATGGTCTGGAAGAGAAGTCACCACTACGAGCTGATTTATATGTCTCCATGGTGAAACTTGCCCAGCATGCCGATCTAGTCCCACAGCTCCAAATAGACCTAGACCAGGTAAACCAGTGTCATTTTTACATTACTTCCAGCACTTCATATGACACAACAATAGAACAGAAGATGTCCCCTATGTATGAACATGTAGCCTATATTTCTAGGAAGTCTGTCTGTGAGGTATTGTTTGGAGAAACATGACAAGTAACATTTTTTATATACAATGCAAGACTTTCCCTTTCTTGACTTGAATTTGAATCCACACTTTACAGAGGAGAGAAGCTACAGCGGGTTACAGCTGAACCATATCTGCAAAAGTATACTTGGGGTCCAGGATGTTATTTAAATGAAAGTTTGTTTGTTTGTTTACTTCAGAGCCCCTTTTATCTGTTGCAGACTGAGTTCTGTGTATGTGTGTGTCAGTGATGTACATTTTCTGTATTCCAGATTAAGAAATGGATATCTCAGTGGGACATCAGCACTGTCAAGCTTCAGAATCTCCTACGATCCATTCACGATGCTCTCATAGACTCACAAATGAGGTAAAAAATTGCTGTTCATACACATGGCTACTTAAAGCTAATGTATGAAATCAGAATCAAATTGTCCTTTCAAATATTGAGAGTATAGAAGTTTGTTTGGTAGGTGTTATTTAACTGTAAACATATATTATTTCTTCACCTATATGAGTTACTATGACGACAGCCAGTTATTAAGGATGTAGAGATAAGGAGATTGTTCAGAGAAGAGGAGCCTATGTGACTGAATAAGATAGCACTACACAAGTTCTCACTTTTACTTCTCTCATCTGTCACGTCTTAGTTTTCTCACAGTCAGGGCAGAGAGGAAAAGCATATTACTGTACATAAAAAAATTTTGAATTTTTCCAGCTGCTTTGGTTTCCTTCACCATGAAAAATTGACTGATACTATTTGGATGGTACATATCTTGTTTTCTGTTATCTTTCAGTGAGAAGGCGACAAAAGTCATGATCGATCTTTTGGGAACATATACCGAGGACAACGCTTCACAAGCTAAGAATGATGCCCATAGGTAACCTATCATTTTCTGAAGATATCTTCACTCAGTACATGGAACAAACACTATTATAGAACACAAAGCACAACTCACTAGAGATCACTTTCATTTAGAAATATTGATACTTTCGATTGTAATGCTGCTAAGAAAATAATGGAGGAAGACTTAAGATAATTATCTATTGCACTAATATACTGATTTATCAAGTCCTCTCTAAATGAGTTTAATAATGTCAACATGAGTTTAATAATGTCAACATGAGTTTAAAATGAGAGGTAATAGAAATTTAAGTAAAACTTTGTATTTTATGAACATTAATGTCTATTACATTATTTATGGGGTAAAATGGTGTATTGTCATTTGAGAAGAAATTACAACTCATTATTTAAGCTGTTGAGAAGAAATTACAGACTCATTATTTAAGCTGGTTAAATCACAGTGTCTGATATTTTTTCAGCATTTGGAAGTTTATCACATTCTTCCCATTGATATTTTCTTTTTAGTTCTTCAAGAGTATATCTTAACCATGTGAACTCAAAACAAGGCATTTTCTATGCTATTTTAATCTATTGGGATTCATATGTTGACTGAGTTAGGGGTGTCATTGGACTCATATGTTCACTGAGTTAGTGGTGTCATTGGACTCATATGCTCATTGAGTTAGTGGTGTCATTGGACTCATATGCTCTGTGAGTTAGCGGTGTTATTGGACTCATTAGTTCATTGTGTTAATAGTGCCATTTGATTCATATGTTTACTGAGATAGTGGTGTCATTGGACTCATATGTTGACAGAGTTAGTGTTGTCATATTTGCTTCACTCATGAATATGGTACTCTAAATGTATTCAAACTTGTCATAAATTACACTGATTCATCATTATATGTATATAGTTACACATATATTGATCAAAGCAGTTTGATAAGTGATATTTCGTTATACTTCTTTTCAGATGTATTGTAACACATCTTGGAGATCCAAACACCTTTTTAATGGACCACTTGCTAGCATTGAAACCAGTTAAATTCTTAGAAGGGGAGCTTATCCATGATGTAACTATCTTTTATTGTTATAAATGCTTTCCAATTCCAATAGGTAGATTGAGGATGGAACTTTAAATGAGCAGGTGTATATCGCAGGGTCTTGAGACAACCCCTGACCTGAGATATATCACAGGGTCTTGAGACAACCCCTGACCTGGAATATATCACAGGGTCTTGAGACAACCCCTGACCTGGTATATATCACAGGGTCTTGAGACAACCCCTGACCTGGTATATATCACAGGGTCTTGAGACAACCTCTGACCTACTATATATCACAGGGTCTTGAAACAACCCCTGACCTGGTATATATCACAGGGTCTTGAGACAACCTCTGACCTGGTATATATCACAGGGTCTTGAGACAACCCCTGACCTAGTATATAGAGGGCAAGAGAGAGACACTGTGGTGTATATTGCATCCCTGTCCAAAAAAATGAAATAAAGTAAAAAAAGACAAAATCTATATTGATGGTGTTTAACATGAAAAAGATAAGAATTATTTTGATACTCATTGATTTATATTATAGGGTTACAGATACTATTAGTCTGAAATATCATACCTAAGCATGAGTCTAATTTTTGCGTCTGATATTTTGGTACAAGTGACCATAGGTTAAAGTGTCGCATTATTGCTGAGTGTACTCTGTTTAATCAAATTCAAATCCCGCCAGAACAGATAGAAAATCATTTTACTTGTTAAAGGTTGGTGGTTCTCTGTAGAGACAATCATTTTACCTGTTAAAGGTTGGTGGTTCTCTGTAGAGAAAATCATTTTACCTGTTAAAGGTTGGTGGTTCTCTGTAGGAATTGTTGTATCCACCACCACCAAATACACACTGCCACCATATAGGTGAAGCAGATCAGTTGTAATGCTATATTTCAGATGGCAGAGGAAATGATTTTTGTCTGATTATTAACATATGTTTAACATTCTGTGTAAAATGATTTGCAGTTGCTGACAGTGTTTGTGACAGGGAAGATTGCAGATTACCAACAGTTTTACAAGAATAACACAGACTTTGTGACTTCCTTGGGTATATATACTGATACACACTATTTTTAGAAAAGGAGTAACATTTTCTTTAATTGTTCTTAAGGTCTGGGAAATTTTGTCAAAATTCGTTTTTTACACACTGGTCAAGACCAATGAAAAAACTTTGTTATCATCCTTGAGAAGTTTGTTTCCATTTTCCTGTAATCTGTTAAAATCCATTCTATAGTAACACCCTTCACAAAAACTAAAACTTTTACGATACTGTAAATGTGGAATTTTTCACATGGGGGTAATTTTCATGTTTTCGCAATAATCGTGAATTAACCCACACTCTAAATAATACCCACTCTGACATCCTTGGTGTAAAGCCTTAGGGCTGACTTTGACTGTTTATATTTTGTTTACACTTCATATACAAAGATGACAATGCCAAGTTACCCGAAAGAAGGACGGACTGTAACAGACAGAATATGGACAGACGAACGATCCAGATAAATACTTTCATCATTCAAAACTTAGAGGTAGTCAGTATCAGGTATTGGGAACGTGCATTTAGTGACAATTTAACACTGACAAGTAATCTTACTTACAAATTAAAGGAAATCAGTGTTTGGATGGTGTTAATTCTAAAATGCAGGATTGTATAAAACTTAAACAATGATATCAGAAACAACATTTCTGATTAATGTTTAATATGTTCTCATTGTGGAAAATGCTCTGTGTTCAAAGAGGAATGAGGCATCTTAAAAAAAAATGAAATGAAAGACCCTGGCACCATGAAAATGATCTCCAAGCGAAATGTAGGACTGGTATTTTCGCGAAATTTTTACCCAACGAAAATAACCACATTTACAGTAACACTTTCAGCCACGTTCATAGAAGAGCATCACCTGGAACACTATTTCTGGTAGTTGTCTGTTATCTTTAAAGCTCAGACTAATACTACCAGTTTGCAGTTTTGAAGATTAAAGATTGAACTTGACAAGTATTTTAATCCCCCCCCCCAAAACAAAATTGATTTATATGCTTTTTATAACTTACAAAAGGTTATTAAATCCAGTGAAAATTGTAATGTCAGAATATGTATGCTGTAATCAAAATAAAACATACATTTGTGTTAAATGCGAAGGCTGTCACTTGTAATATAACACGGATAGGATATAGAAATAATTATTTACTTTTACCAAGGTATAAACTTTCATGCAGGTTCATCAGTTTTATACATGCAGATTTTAATGCTTATTTCAGCTGGAATCCCCATTTCTATGTCTTGAATAATTTTTCTTTCAGGTTTGTCACATGAGCTGAATTTGCGTAAGATGAGGTATTTAACTTTCATTCAGATGGCAGAAAATCGTAAAGAGATTGATTTCAGTGTTATACAGCAAGAAATGCAGCTAGAGGAAGGAGAAATCGAGGATTTCATCATAGATGGTATGGGCTACACTATAATGATTTCATCATAGATGGTATGGGCTACACTATAACAAATTGTCCAGAGTTCAACATTAAGGCACGTCCAAGCAACGTTGTCTATTAAAAATCGGCAGTGGACGGGTAAAAACTCTGTAGATAGCCCAACTGGACAGATTTACGTCTAGCTTATAGAATTTTCTTACATTTCACTGTGAATGTTATCAAATTGCCATTTATCAATTTATGGATTCTCAGTTGACAAACATGAATTCAATATTTAGATTTCAACAATAGTAATACATATTAAGAGTCTTCTGAACAAAATAATGGTGTATTAAAATGCCAAAATAGTTCAAGGGAAAAGTATCGAAAGCCACTTTCATACTTATAATTTATGTCAAATAAAGTAACATTTGAACATGTCCTATGATAGTAGATGATATTCTTATAATTTATATTATAATCAACAGTGTCATAATACTGTCAATCATAACATTTAATATTGGTAAATTTAATGAAATAACATTACCAATACTGTTTCAGCGTTTTCTGACCGTTGCGGTGTTTAGATCTAGATATTATTTGCAGATTGTCAATAGCGTAACGAGTAACTGATGTTGCTCTTTTACTTTAGACAGTGATAATTTGCCATAGTTTTATTATGATTATTTCTTATCTAAAAATTACTAAATCTTTTATAGTCTCTTATAACATGTAATACTTTAGTATCTGGACTTGAATCACTTCAGCTACATAATGTAAATATTGACCACCTGGATTTGAATTTGGAGGGGTATAATTTCCTTAGGGCTATGTAACTGGACTAACTTTCTCAAAAGTTAATGTGAACACTGTTGTGACATTCAAAATTCACTATAAGCTTTTATCTCCATCAGGATTTGTTTTCTATGTTTCTATGTCGTTATGAGATACTTTGACTTTTATTTCTTCTTTACGTGACTTTTGACATTTTACAGTGTTGAGGACAAAATCTGTGAAAGCAAAAATCGACCAGATGCAGCGCAAGGTCATCATCCACTCCACCATTCATAGGACATACGGTAAACAACAGTGGCAGCTTCTACGTCAGCAGCTGTTACAGTGGAGAGAAAAGCTAGCACAAGTCCAGGCTGGACTCAAGCAATTAGATATGATACAGAATCAAGCTGCAGCCCAGGGCTAAGTGGTAGTGAGACTGTGATTAAGAATGGGAAGAGGATAAGATTAACAAAGTGCTACAATACTTTGAAGGATTTAATAAACAAAAACTTAAACTGCAATATTAATGAATGTTTGAAAACAAGGAATAATAGAGATGTAAAATTGATAGTAGACAAAAATCGTGAAAAAGACTGGTAAATCCTTACTAACATTTAAATAATGTAGAAGTTATATTGATATACAGTATCAAGGCTTCACAGTAATGTATAAAATAAAAGTATTAATGGTGGTCATAGATTTGTCTAGCAGTAATAAAAATTTAAAGATGAAATGTTTTTAAAGATGAAATGTTTTTGAAGTTAAGAAAAATTAACCAATGGAAAACTGCAACATAAAACATGTCTCTGTAGGTGAATATTATATGTTAACTGTTCAGGTACATACCCAGGAATATGCAGGTACACCATTGACGGTAAAGACTGAGGTCTGTCAGGATAGGCGAGGCACGTGAAAGATCCCTCACTGCTTCGGGTGGATTTGTTGCAAAGGTATAGAGTTCTGTGCATTGCATTAAGTAGATGCTGTCACCATATACGTGAAATAATCATGGAGTGATGTAAAAACAATCAACCACCATAGAAATGCAGTAATCTTGCAGTGACGTGAAATCAATATTAAAACAAAAACTTTGAAGTTGAGTTTTGGAACAAAATTAATATGCTTTCTATGGTGATCGATGGGTGTTTGATGTCGCTTTCAACAAATTTTCAGTCATGTTACATGACAGCAAAAGCTTACCTAATGATCATAGTGCAGACAATCTGGGCACTATGATGGTCATAGTGCAGACAATCTGGGCACTATGATGGAAGAAGAGTTCTAATATAGGATTAACCAAAGCTTACCTAATTAACCTAGTGAGGAAGGGGTGGGGGCAATCCTGGCACTATGATGGAAGAAGAGTTCTAATACAGGATTAATTAAAGTTTACCTAATTAACCTAGTGAGGAAAGGTGGGGGGGGGGCAATCCTGGCACTTCGATGGAAGAAGATTTCTAATACAGGATTAATCAAAGCTGACCTAATTAACCTAGTGAGGAAAGGGGGGGGGGCAATCAGGGCACTATGATGGAAAAGTTCAAATACAGGATTAACCAAAGCTGACCTAATTAACCTAGTGAGGAGGGGGAGCAATCCGGGCACTATAATGGAGATTGGAGGAACAGTTGCAAGACAGGATTAACCAAAGGTGGCCATATTAATATATTTGGGGCCATCCATGCCCTATGATGGGAATTGGAAGCAGAGTTTTAATACGGGATCAACCAGAGGACGAGTTTTAAAACAGGATTAACAATATGTTACCATTCGAAAATAGTGGGGACCATCTTCGCTTTTTAATGCTCCGATCCGATTCTTTCCTCTCCTCCTTGACTGATTTAGACGGGATTTTTGATGCCTTGGAAGGAGCCCGCATCCAATACGTAGGTACAATATGGTATATAAGAAGTCCATAGTTGTTCATTTGTCCAGTTCTCTTCTCCAAACCTATTCATATGTGAACTAGTACTGCAACAGTAATCATATTATCTACATATTGGATGCGGCGATTTCAACTGTATCCATCACTAGGGGTTTAAAATCCGGTCTAAGTCCGCCAATGGAGAGAGGAGAGAATAGGATCAGAGCCTTGGCTAGCGGAGAGGAGTGGGTAGGGGGCATCCATGCCCTATGATGGAAATTGAAATCTATGGATTAACCTGAAATTGCCTAATTAACATAATGGGGGGGGGGGGAGGTTTGTGATCCGGGCATTGTGGAAGGTGGCAGATGATTAACTAATGTATGATTGAACCTACAGACGCGTCCACGAGTACAATAATCTGTTATGATGTAATCAGTGTCGTTGATGTAAATGAAATGTGAAGAGTCAACCGCTAAACAAATACCATACATGGGCATATAATGAGTAATATAGTACAGATTTGGCGGATTTAACATCTTGAAAATGTATGAAAAGCGACATTTAAACGACTTTTTTATTACAAAAGGTTTCCTGTAAACGAGCAATGTTTTTCGTAAGGATTTAATGGAATTCTGAAGTGTATGTGCATTTTACGAGAGAAGGTTTAGTGAGAGAGAAAAGGAAGTGGTGATGGACCTACATTTTAAGCAGAATTTACCGTAAAGGAAATATACGCGAATATCGTCTTTTCTTGCGACCATCGATTGGTTGTTTTATTAGGTTTTTACGACGCCTTTCAACAATTTGTCAGATCGTGTATACCATAGCCAGTCACCAACCACTTTAACATGGTTATATAAGAGGATAGAAACAAGATATTGCTTGCAGTGCAAGCAAAATGTAGTTATAACAACTACATCAAGCCTCTCTTTATTGTGTATGTCCCACACGCTTTACCTTAAAATAGCAGGGAATCGCTATTATTCATTGATAAATCTACTCATTCCTTCTATTTGAATATAATCGCTGGTTTGTTTTTTCCTTAAGAAATCGTCACTCAAAGTTTAGTAATAGGTGCAGCATTCCCTCAGGAACTTTCTCTGCTTAGTGCGCATGCGTCCGTATGTCGATATGACACCGTTACAATGCGATTTCAGATACTACGAGTTCAGTAATTAACCAAAGATGAGATCCCCTTTACCTCTATGAATAATATAACCAAATATGATATACCCTTTACCTTTCTTTGGATATTATTTCTACCACGTAAAGCTTATACGATTGAATAAGGAATAAACCTGAATCAAGGTAAGATTTTGTTTATTTCATTATTGCATTGCACTGTGTATTAGTTTGTCCGTTTGGTCAAGCATAGTCCCGCTTATCGTATAGGTAATCTAGTAGACACATTTTGACACGAAGGTTCTTCATACTTTTTGTACTTACTCTTTATATGAGGAAACTGACATTAAGGGCATGAATTCCGTGCGCAAAAAAAAAAAATCGCTGTACACATTAGTTACTCGACATTGGGTTGAAATTTGGACTGTGACACATGGCATAGGAACTCCGACACAATAATAATGGAAGAGGATTTTGACAAAGATGTTAAAAACATTAATACTAATAATTATTCATTTATATTTCATCAAAATTCTAAAATAGACACGGGCAAGGTGTGATGGATTCTACAATGATACGGTCATGAAATTTCCGCTGGATAGTATAGCATGGGGTGCCTGCTCGACAGAAGATAAAAGTCATCCCAGATTCCCGTATACCAATGGGTGAGATATATGTAAAAGACAAAGAACAAAACTTGCACCTTTAAGTTAATGAATATATTCGCCGTCACCTTGAATCTTTTTACAATGCATGTAAAAGGTAAACGCCAATTGGTTAATTCATAGCAAACAATAGTCTGGCCCCGGAGAGGCCGTGAAACAATAATCACTGCCAATTTTGACGATTCGGAACGCCTCTAATCTGTTGATACTCAACATCAATTGTGAGCCAACATATGCCGGAATAATCATAAGATACGTAACAGTGTGTATGGCAAATGGTATGACGTCAATGGATCACGTGATGTAGTTACTGATAACGAGCACTACGCAATATCGATACTACCTATGGGATTTAAATTACATGATATAAAATATAACAAAGAATGATAGAAGAGAATTCATCATAACAGAAGTTCTTTACTAACAGTCAGAAATAAAGTACATTCCCGTGGCGGATCCAGGATTTCCGAAAAGGGAGGGGGCACATGTGAAAGTAAAGTATTAGCCAAAATACTCAGCCATTTGGGTGCCAAGTGTGGAATTCTACTTGTAAATATGTGGCGAAAAATGGGGCGGGCCCCGCACCCAACCTCCAAATCCACCACTGCATTCAACGCCTGACATATGGGATGCCATACTTGAAAGAAATTACCCATTTTTATGTAAAATGTAAATATACTAGACGTAATACCAAATATAAGCTCAGGAAAAGAAACAATGATTTATATATATACATTTTTATTTGTAAATAAAATTGACATATTTTCACTAACAATACAACACAAAAGAAAAGATAATACAAAACAAAACAACAAGAATAAAAACTTTTCCAATGAAAATTCCACACAGACCCTAGAGGTTTTCAATTTTAAATGTCTCCTACCTTATAGATTCACCTCCTCGGGGACAGGATTTGTTTGAGTCTTTGTGTGTGTATGTATATATATTGGCTGCAATATGATGCAATATGTCGATTACTTTATTTATAAAGGTAGCTCGATGTTGTTTTCATTTAGAATGGGAAATCCCATGATTCAGAACTTCCTTATTTTCTTGTAATCTAGATACAACCCAAATTTCTAGGAAGTACATGTAGTTCTTACTGAGAAAGATTTAAATAGAAATAAGAGAAATGTTTTCAGTTTTCTGAAAATCTGTTGGGTTTTTTTTTTTGTTTGTTTGTTTGTTTGTGTGTTTTTTTGGGGGTTTTTTTTGTCAATGCAGTGAATGAGTAATAAAACGGTTTTGTGAAGTGCGTGCCAAGTTACGACAAGCAAGGTCATGTGACTGGAGAGAGCATTCTTCTTCCGTTGGTTCATACAAACACGAGTGGGATACTCTTCAATGCATTTATCTGGAATTCATTGTTTAGAAAGTTGCGCGTTCTTTTTAACAACGATTTTATTCGCTTGGGGTTTTATTTTGATATTGATTACTATCGAAAACGACCATATACATTTATGCACATTTCCTTTATTACAATGTTTGTAGTTTGTATTTGGGAAATTTATTTAAACTTTCGTAAAATTTGCGGAGCCCAAGTGTCCACCTCATGTTGGATGAATTCCCTACAGCATGGTCACATTTTAACTCGTATAAAGAAATGTAGCAGTATCTGTATAACATGGGGCACTAACTATAAAGGCATATATATATATATATATATATATATATATATATATATATATATATATATATATATATATATATATATATATACATATATATATATATATATATATATAAACTTTCTTTGCTGACTATCAAGGGACAGGCGTGGTGTAGTGGTTAAGCGCTTGGCTTGCGGCGCCGACGATACGGGTTCGATTCCCGAGTTGCGCCATTATGTTTAAGAGGTTGGTAACCTCCTGCTTCCATGTCGCGATATAACTGAAATATTGTTGAAAGCGACGTAATACACCAATCAACCAACCAACTGACTACTATCAGGTTTAAAATATTTCCCGCAGCTCAGTCTGTGAGCTATTGGACTCGAGATAGAGGGGTCCTAGGCTCAAGTCTCTCATGTGACCTGTCTCTCAAAGGAGACAGCAAAACTACCGGGGTCTAGTGTTGCGGTAAATGATCTATAAGTTTATACATGTATACAGTGGCTGGTCCAGAATTTCCGAAGGGGGGGGGGAGCATATATGAAAGTATTAGCTAAATTACACAGCCATCATATTGGGAGCCAAATCTTGAGTTTTACTTATAAACATCTGGCGAAATAGGGGAACCCGGCCCCCGGGCACCCACGTCTTAATCCGCCTCTGGTATACATTTTTACAGCCTCAAAATTCATCTATGTATCGTAATAGACACAAATGAAATCCTGGTAATGAGTAAAGACAGTTAAGTAAGCTCAAAATAATGAGCAATGTCATGTACAAGGATTTCAGATATGTGTGCACTGTGACCTTGACCGTGAAGAAATGACCTTCAGTGGAGGTCATGACACACTCTTGGACATGAACAACAATTGTGTGAAATGTTATCCAGACCCAACATAGCAGTAAGGAGTTATGACCCGGAAAAGATTTTGACAAATGTGTACTTTGTCTTTGATCTTGGAGATACGATCTTGAGTCAAAATCATGACAAATCCTTCGGTCATGGACAACAATTGTGTGATATTCAGGGATGAGAATTTTCCGCGGATCCGCAGATTTGGACCTCCAGGGGTCGATCCTGTGAAACGCATAAATTCGTTGAGAAAATTGGGGGGGGGGGGGGGTATATATATGTGTCATTATGTGTGTGTCAACCGTATAAGTCAGAGCACGTCGTACAATCGCGAAATCGAAATCCGCGCCCGCCATGTATATGTACGAAAATAAAAAGAACTTCTAGCTTTATACATGTGTATACTACAGCCGCTGTCATTGGCTCGTATTTGAGCATCAACCAATCAGCGTAGGCCTTAAATTCCCCGGCCACTTGGTGAGTATTTGCCACCAGGCCATTTTCGAGTGTTTCGTGTTGTGAGGAAGTTATTGCGATTCGTCATCATTTTGTTCCAAAATGGTAAAACTAATCTCAAAGGGAGACGACGCTGTGGTAGCGGAGATCGACAAGACATTGAAGAACAGATTCCGCTGGGATTGGATGGACAAAACTGTCAAACTTCGTCTAAAAATCGGAAAGGAAATGACGGATGTGACCGAAAGAAAAGGGGATTACATTGCCAAGTGCGACGTGCAAGTGATAACAATGTCTGCTCTCACTACAATGTTACTCTGCATCAATTTTATGAAAACTCTGTAAATGTGTGTCTCCTAATGCAGATTTCTGCATTGTAAAGTGTAGAAATCCAACAGCTTCAGGGGGGCCCGCCCCCCTGACCAGGGTTCCGCCCTTAACCTGGCCAGGGGACCTGCGACCCCTGGACCCCGGCTATTTCAGCTGAAAATATCATTTGTCATTCTCATCCCTGGATATTTTATCCAAATCTTTCTTGGCAGTAAGAAGTTATGGCCCATACAAGGCTTTTGGATATGTGTGCACTGTGCCCTTGACCTTGAAAATATGGCCTTACGTCGAGGTCATGACACACCCTGGTGTCATGTACAATAATTGCGTGAAATGTTACCCAGATCAAACATAGCAGTAAGGAGTTATGGTCCGGACAAGGATTTCGACCAAGTGTGTATTGTGACCTTGACCTTGGAGATATGATCTTGAGTCAAGGTCATGAAACCTCCTTGGGTCATGGACAACAATTGTGTGAAATATTATCCTGGATAATAATCCAACATGGCAGTCAGAAGTTATGGCCCGTACAAGAATATTAGCTATGCATGCACTGTGACCTTAACCTTAAAGATATGACCTTGGGTCAGGTCATGACACTTTTGGGTGATGGACAACAATTGTGTGAAATATTATCCAGATCCGACAAGGGGGTAAGAAGTTATGGCCCAGACAAAAATGTTTTCTATGTGTGTACCGTGACCTTGACCTTAAAGATATGACCATGGGTCAGGTCGTGACAACCCTTGGGTCATGTACAACAATTGTGTGAAATATCATCCAGATCCGACAAGGGGGTAAGAAGTTATGGTCCGTATAAATGTGAACAGACGGACAGACAGACAGGGTGATTCCTATATATCCCCCAAACTTTGTTTGCGGGGGTATAATAAATAAATGAATGAAGTATGATTCAAGTGCATTGTATAATGAATAAGCAGTCATGTTCGCTTGAATCGTGCTTTATGTATTACACTCTGTAATCGACATTTGTAAAGCCCATAATAGAAGTCATAATAAATGAAAAAATTATTTTAGGGTTATTCAATAATATTTCTGTATATTGAAAGACATTCATAAAACATCACTTTTCATTACCATCTTATAACATCGATATATTTTTATCACCTTAACACACTTTTATTAAACGTGTAAAAACCTATTAGTTTGTATAAAGGAAAATAGCTGTACCAAATTGGTAAATATTTTATAAATAAATGACTTAATTGCAATATATGTATTTACTTCGTTGTCAATTAATTATAAAAGACTAATAACAAATTGTTGTTATGTATCCATGGTACCGCTATTATCTATGTATTTTGATAGATGATCTACAGTAGTGTGTTCTCTGTATATAATACGACGTTGTGTTTATCACTGTTGTTGCATTGATGCGATAAATTTAAATGCATTGAATAAAAACTTGTCAAGTTGATCACAGGATATTTTTGGTATTAATTAAAACCCTTTGTCTGACTATGCATACATTAAACGAAACATGTAATCGATGCTATTTTTGTTAAAACTGGAAAATATCAAATGTTTCAAAAACCAAACTTTTTCAGACCCTGATTGAAATCTAAAATTAGCATAATGCATTTTTTCTATAGTTACAAGTTTAAACCATAAATTGTAGTTACTTGATAAAGTGATACTGGAAATCGGCAAGGCCAGACTCGATGCAATTACGTTTTTATTGGACTCTAACTCCAAAAGTCAAACAAACCATCCCTGAACTAATTCGCATACACTTATGGCATCACTGCGGATGTGAATCGTCGACAGAGGATACTTATTCCTCCATGGTACCTGACCCCACCTCTGTTTTAACAGGGGTCGATGAGTGCTTGTATTATGTATTATATAGATGTATTCTCGTGTTCTTTGCACTTTTAGTTGGAAATCGGATTAATATCTCAGAATTTTTTATATATCACATAGAATAGTGATATAAAAAGTTAGAAGTTATACGACGGAATTTCTGTTTTTAAACAGTCATTTGGTTCTTCATTTTTGGCAGTTTGTAAAATAGCTTGCTCTATATTTGTGTGTAATTATTTTGAATTCTAAAGTTCCGGCCTTGTAGTGTTCAGAACATAAATAATATATATGTTGTAAACTTCTGTTTTGACAACTGTTCAGTTTTGCCCAATTATGTCATTATACTAATGATAATGATAAATATACACACACCCAAAGAAATAATATGATGAAATACTCTTTTAAAATGTTAAGTCCTGAATTTAATTTCGCTTAAACGTGATACATGCATTTTTATTTAGGTTTGAAAACATGCATAGTATAGCTATTTTTGTTTGCTGACTACGATCAATTTAAACAAAAATGTCGGTGAATTATGCAGTTAAAGGCTTCTTGGAAGAGAGTTTCTAGGTTCCATGTAGTTGCTTGTCACTGACCTACCTTTAAAAGATTAAATCGCTTCCAACTTCGAGTTGGTCTGTTCTGTAGATCTAATCATCTGTGATTCGAATCAGGTAGTTGCCATCAACATATTACTGCAATAGTCTTGGTGTTACTTAAACAAGAATTAAACAAACAAAAATGAAAGCTAAGTCATAAAAAGAGCCCCATGATTTCTCCCGTAACCAGTGTTATGGAAACAGAAAATGTAATTCTTATATATCAATGAGAGAGCATTCCGAAAGTGAGTTGAGGCCAGGTACACCAGAGGAATAAGAAAAATTCAAACATATCAAATATTGAACAATAGAAGTTTTAAAAAGCGCAATGTCTGTCACCCATAAGTTTTACCATTTATTCTATTATAATCTCACTCCATCACAGGGGTTCACATATGCTCTTCAAGTAGACATATTTTGTTATTTTCCATTTGTTTTTCATTTTCACTGATTTTGTATGTCCTATGGTTTCATGATTTTTGGACTTGTGGTTTGGATTTATCCATCATCTTTACATAATATAATATTATAATAGAATATTTATAGCTTAAACTTGAATTAATAAACAATGATTGAATTAAAACCTACGGATATCTCGAAGTATTTTCCACGGTCCCTCCGACTTCGAGATATCGAGGTTTGACTCTATTCTGTATGAAACACCACTTCCAATCAGCTATGTAAAACTGCGCTTTTTAAACCTCATTACATCTAAACTACATGTGTTACTGACAAGCGAGCAAAATCTCTTACAATACATTGAGAAATAAGTCTTTGACACTACAAATTAGAATTATGAGTAGGAATGACTCAACTTATGTTTTACTAAGATTTTATTGATAGAAGTGGCATGTAATATGTTTAATTTTTAAATAATTCCGGAAGCTATTTTCCATTAAAAAGTTTAAGGGTCGGAACAAAACATAAGGCTGTCTGATAAGGAGAAATAGAGGAATTTTATATCGTAATAATCATTTAAATATCAAACTAATTCCCAAGCTTTGTAATCCTGACATATTTCGCTTACTAGTGTATTGAATAGAATGTTTTGCGTGTTACACATAAATAAATAAAATAAGAATATGGTCTATAAAATGTGGTAGAATGAAAACTTGTATATCACACTCAAGCCGGAAGTTTTAATTCATAATCCAGAGAGTGATTCTTACTCAGAAAGACTAAACAAAATAGGTTTTCTGTTTCTGAAAATCTAAAATCTATTTCCAACGCAATGGGCAGTAAAGGTTTTTCTAAGAAGAATATGCCGAGTCGCTTCCATGCAAAGCCTCTATGGGGACTGGGAAATGAGTGGAACCACATCAAGAAAATGGCAGATTCTAGAAACTAGCTCAATTATAGATCAGTTAGATATTCTTAATAAAAATTCTTCTGTATGCATACAGCTATGGATACATTGAACAAAAATTATCAGATCACTGTTGTTTTATGAAAGGTCTGTAGAAATGATGTCTATCTCTTTTACAAAGTTTAAACATCTGTCGTCAAATTAATAAAGTAATAGATTTCACGAATAATTCACACCTCAGCTACTTATCCTCGATGAACAAAGTGATATTTTTAAGACACCAGCAGGGAAAAAAATGCACACTAACTTTACAATGTACTGCATTGGACATGTATGAAATCGTGAAAGGTAGACAAAACCACGTACGCTGGAAAAATCAGAATCACTTGTTCATGTTTTTGTTCATGTTAATTGCAGTTTTGGTTCTTACTCCCAACGGGTACCTGGTCTTACCTCTGAATTTCAGGGGTCCGTGAATGTCAACTGTGGTACATTGTTGCTAGTGCCATAGCCATGTGATGTGACACCAATTACTTTCGTATTTTACATTATCATAGTTTCAGTTGTTGTTCGGTTTTCTCTAAAATTATTTGGACTACCAGCTTCAGCCTTACAACATTAGTAACACATTTTTGTTTTAATCTGTGGCTCATTCAGGATTTCCGAAAGGAAGGGGAGGGGGCACATGTGAAATTCAAGTAATATCCAAGTATATTCATTTTCGATGCCAAATCTGGTTTTCAACTTTGTCATCTATATATACTTTGTAAATATGTGGCGAAAAAGGGGCCGGGGGCCCGGATACCCCCTAAAAATCTACCATTAATTAATGTATTGCAACTCATTGTGGCAACAACTAATGTCTCTTTAGTGATGCGCAGTTATATAATCATATCGGTAAGTAAATCTAAAAGCTTGGAACGGTTGTTTTAAAAAATGAAAACATAAAAATTTATGCAGTGCACTGTGTATAACTGTACTTTAAAACCTTTCCTCTCGATTTGTATTTATAAGATGAAGCCTTCAATATAAGTGAAATCAATGTTGCTTTATTAAATGTGGAAAATCAAGGTAGTATATCAAGTCTTTTTTATTGACATCGATTTCAATTTGAGACTAAAAGTCTTTGCTGTATTTGATCCACCAATCCACTAAACTGGACATAAAGGAGTTTCGCAAATTAAAGCCAAGACCAAGTGCTATGGAGAATTAATCGTCTTTTTTGACTGGCCACCCCTGCTTTGCATTGAAGCATGCATAAAATGTTAATGTAAAATTATAACTAAACTTAGCATTACAAACCAGTTAAATGCAATCCATATAGTGTACGATAAAGTGCATTACAGATTGGTCTTCTGGAATTACATTATATCTGATAACTAGGAATCCATTCAAGCTCTCAAAAAACCTTTCTACACATACTTAGTATCTTATGTCTCTGTTCGATCATTTCGACAAGACTATGAACCGAGATTGTACGCCACTGTAAACATTAACACCTTAATTTTTACTTATGTTTCGGTCGATATCTTTAATGGGTACTGCCGTTATATAAGAATGAAAAATTAAACATTCGACTAATATTTAATGTAGTCTCTTGTTTTATTCTCTTACTTATTGTGTTCATATTCTGGTCGCTGCTGCTGAACTTCAAGCTTCTGAGAGTATCTATTAACAATACTCGATTTGCTTATTTTATGATGAGATGAACAATATACTTTATAGTCTTAACTGTTAGTATCTTCAACAACTGTGTTTCTACATTTGTACTTGTAGAGTTCAATTTATCTATATGAATTCAAATATTCATGTAGTATCGTTTTCACTTAATAATGGTATCACTATAAATTGATAAGTTAGCAGGTACAAAGACGTAGTATTTTGCAGATAGACCATTTTCTTTTTTATAGATTGGTCTCATTAGCAATAATTTAGTTGGGGTCACCTCCCGTTTGTCGTCAAGCGTGTTTTTTGCCTCAAATTCATGCTAAATTTAATTTTAGAATGTTCTTATTATAACACTTTTTTGGAAACTATTTTTGTACATTAACTTATACCTTAATATTTGCAAAAACATTGCAAAACACTTGCATGATTTCTATCGAAAACGACCATATACATTCATGCATATTTCCTTTATTACAATGTTTGTAGTTTGTCTTTTTGAAATTTATTTAAACTTTCGTAAAATTTGCGGAGCCCAAGTGTCCACCTCCTGATGGATGAATTCCCTACAGCATGGTCACATTTTAACTCCTATAAAGAAATGTAGCAGTATCTGTATAACATGGGGCACTAACTTTAAAGGCATATATATATATATATATATTCCATGTCGCGAAATATAACTGAAATATTGTTGAAAGCGACGTAAAACACCAATCAAGCATCCAACTGACTACTATCAGGCTTAAAATATTTCCCGCAGCTCAGTCTGTGAGCTATTGGACTCGAGATAGAGGGGTACTAGGCTCAAGTGTTGCGGTAAAAGATCTATAAGTTTATACATGTATACAGTGGCTGGTCCAGAATTTCCGAAAGGGGGGGGGGACATATATGAAAGTATTAGCTAAATTACACAGCCATCATATTGGGAGCCAAATCTTGAGTTTTACTTATAAACATCTGGCGAAAAAGGGGAACCCGGCCCCCGGGCACCCACGTCGAAATCCGCCACTGGTATACATTTTTACAGCCTCAAAATACTCAGCTATGTATCGTAATAAACACACATGAAATCCTGGTAATGAGTAAAGACAGTTAAAAGTAAGCTCATTTTCTTTTGACAAATGTGTACTTTGTCTTTGATCTTGGAGATACGATCTTGAGTCAAAATCATGACAAATCCTTCGGTCATGGACAACAATTGTGTGATATTTTATCCAAATCTTTCTTGGCAGTAAGAAGTTATGGCCCATACAGGGATTTTTGATATGTGTGCACTGTGCCCTTGACCTTGAAAATATGGCCTTACGTCGAGGTCATGACACACCCTGGTGTCATGTACAATAATTGCGTGAAATGTTACCCAGATCAAACATAGCAGTAGGGAGTTATGGTCCGACAAGGATTTCGACCAAGTGTGTACCTTGACCTTGGCCTTGTAGATATGATCTTGAGTCAAGGTCATGAAACACCCTTGGGTCATAGACAACAATTGTGTAAAATATTATCCTGGATAATAATCCAACATGGCAGTAAGAAGTTATGGCCCGTACAAGAATATTAGCTATGCATGCACTGTGACCTTAACCTTAAAGATATGACCTTGGGTCAGGTCATGACACTCTTGGGTGATGGACAACAATTGTGTGAAATATTATCCAGATCCGACAAGGGGGTAAGAAGTTATGGCCCGGACAAAAATGTTTTCTATGTGTGTACCGTGACCTTGACCTTAAACATATGACCATAGTTCAGGTCGTGAAAACCCTTGGGTCATGTACAACAATTGCGTGAAATATCATCCAGATCCGACAAGGGGGTAAGAAGTTATGGTCCGTATAAATGTGAACAGACAGACAGGGTGATTCCTATATATCCCCCAAACTTTGTTTGCGGGGGTATAATAAATAAATGAATGAAGTATGATTCAAGTGCATTGTATAATGAATAAGCAGTCATGTTCGCTTGAATCGTGCTTTATGTATTACACTCTGTAATCGACATTTGTAAAGCCCATAATAGAAGTCATAATAAATAAAAAAATTATTTTAGGGTTATTCAATAATATTTCTGTATATTGAAAGACATTCATAAAACATCACTTTTCATTACCATCTTATAACATCGATATCATTTTATCACCTTAACACACTTTTATTAAACGTGTAAAAACCTATTAGTTTGTATAAAGGAAAATAGCTGTACCAAATTGGTAAATATTTTATAAATAAATGACTTAATTGCAATATATGTATTTACTTCGTTGTCAATTAATTATAAAAGACTAATAATAAATTGTTGTTATGTATCCATGGTACCGCTATTATCTATGTATTTTGATAGATGATCTACAGTGGTGTGTTCTCTGTATATAATGCGACGTTGTGTTTATCACTGTTGTTGCATTGATGCGATAAATTTAAATGCATTGAATAAAAACGTGTCAAGTTGATCACAGGATATTTTTGGTATTAATTAAAACCCTTTGTCTGACTATGCATACATTAAACGAAACATGTAATCGATGATATTTTTGTTAAAACTGGAAAATATCAAATGTTTCAAAAACCAAACTTTTTCAGACCCTGATTGAAATCTAAAATTAGCATAGTTGTGTTTTAGCATTTTAACAGAAATGCCTTTTTTCTATAGTTACAAGTTTAAAACCATAAATTGTAGTTACTTGATAAAGTGATACTGGAAGTCGGCAAGGCCAGACTCGATGCAATTACGTTTTTATTGGACTCTAACTCCAAAAGTCAAACAAACCATCCCTGAACTAATTCGCATACACTTATGGCATCACTGCGGATGTGAATCGTCGACAGGGGATACTTATTCCTCCATGGTACCTGACCCCACCTCTGTTTTAACAGGGGTCGATTATTGCTTGTATTATGTATTATATAGATGTATTCTCGTGTTCTTTGGACTTTTAGTTGGAATTCGGATTGATATCTCAGATTTTTATATATATCACATAGAATAGTGATATAACGAGTTAGAAGTTATACGACGGAATTTCTGTTTTTAAACAGTCATTTGGTTCTTCATTTTTGGCAGTTTGTAAAATAGCTTGCTCTATATTTGTGTGTAATTATTTTGAATTCTAAAGTTCCGGCCTTGTAGTGTTCAGAACATAAATAATATATATGTTGTAAACTTCTGTTTTGACAACTGTTCAGTTTTGCCCAATTATGTCATTATACTAATGATAATGATAAATATACACACACCGAAAGAAATAATATGATGAAATACTCTTTTAAAATGTTAAGTCCTGAATTTAATTTCGCTTAAACGTGATACATGCATTTTTATTTAGGTTTGAAAACATGCATATTATAGCTATTTTTGTTTGCTGACTACGATCACTTTAAACAAAAATGTCGGTGAATTATGCAGTTAAAGGCTTCTTGGAAGAGAGTTTCTAGGTTCCATGTAGTTGCTTGTCACTGACCTACCTTTAAAAGATTAAATCGCTTCCAACTTCGAGTTGGTCTGTTCTGTAGATCTAATCATCTGTGATTCGAATCAGGTAGTTGCCGTCAACATATTACTGCAATAGTCTTGGTGTTACTTAAACAAGAATTAAACAAACAAAAATGAAAGCTAAGTCATAAAAAGAGCCCCATGATTTCTCCCGTAACCAGTGTTACGGAAACAGAAAATGTAATTCTTATTTATCAGTGAGAGAGCATTCCGAAAGTGAGTTGAGGCCAGGTACACCAGAGGAATAGGAAAAATTCAAACATATCAAATATTGAACAATAGAAGTTTTAAAAAGCGCAATGTCTGTCACCCATAAGTTTTACCATTTATTCTATTATAATATAATATTATAATAGAATATTTATAGCTTAAACTTGAATTAATAAACAATGATTGAATTAAAACCTACGGATATCTCGAAGTATTTTCCACGGTCCCTCCGACTTCGAGATATCGAGGTTTGACTCTATTGTGTATGAAACACCACTTCCAATCAGCTATATAAAACTGCGCTTTTTAAACCTCATTATATCTAAACTACATGTGTTACTGACAAGCGAGCAAAATCTCTTACAATACATTGAGAAATAAGTCTTTGACACTACAAATTAGAATTATGAGTAGGAATGACTCAACTTATGTTTTACTAAGATTTTATTGAAAAAAGTGGCATGTAATATGTTTAATTTTTAAATAATTCCGGAAGCTATTTTCCATTAAAAAGTTTAAGGGTCGGAACAAAACATAAGGCTGTCTGATAAGGAGAAATAGAGGAATTTTATATCGTAATAATCATTTAAATATCAAACTAATTCCCAAGCTTTGTAATCCTGACATATTTCGCTTACTAGTGTATTGAATAGAATGTTTTGCATGTTACACATAAATAAATAAAATAAGAATATGGTCTATAAAATGTGGTAGAATGAAAACTTATATATCACACTCAAGCCGGAAGTTTTAATTCATAATCCAGAGAGTGATTCTTACTCAGAAAGAGTAAAAACAAAAATAGGTTTTCTGTTTCTGAAAATCTAAAATCTATTTCCAACGCAATGTGCAGTAAAGTTTTTTCTAAGAAGAATATGCCGAGTCGCTTCCAAGCAAAGCCTCTATGGGGACTGGGAAATGAGTGGAACCGCATCAAGAAGATGGTAGATTCTAGAAACTAGCTCAATTATAGATCAGTTAGATATTCTTAATAAAAATTCTTCTGTATGCATACAGCTATGGATACATTGAACAAAAATTATCAGATCACTGTTGTTTTATGAAAGGTCTGTAGAAATGATATCTATCTCTTTTACAAAGTTTAAACATCTGTCGTCAAATTAATAAAGTAATAGAATTCACGAATAATTCACACCCCAGCTACTTATTCTCGATGAACAAAGTGATATTTTTAAGACACCAGCAGGGAAAAAAATGCACACTAACTTTACAATGTACTGCATTGGACATGTATGAAATCGTGAAAGGTAGACAAAACCACGTACGCTGGAAAAATCAGAATCACTTGTTCATGTTTTTGTTCATGTTAATTGCGGTTTTGGTTCTTACTCCCAACGGGTACCTGGTCTTACCTCTGAATTTCAGGAGTCCGTGAATGTCAACTGTGGTACATTGTTGCTAGTGCCATAGCCATGTGATGTGACACCAGTTACTTTCGTATTTTACATTATCATAGTTTCAGTTGTTGTTCGGTTTTCTCTAAAATTATTTGGACTACCAGCTTCAGCCTTACAACATTAGTAACACATTTTTGTTTTAATCTGTGGCTCATTCAGGATTTCCGAAAGGAAGTGGAGGGGGCACATGTGAAATTCAAGTATTATCCAAGTATATTCATTTTCGGTGCCAAATCTGGTTTTCAACTTTGTCATCTATATATACTTTGTAAATATGTGGCGAAAAAGGGGCCGGGGGCCCGGATACCCCCTAAAAATCTACCATTAATTAATGTATTGCAACTCATTGTGGCAACAACTAATGTCTCTTTAGTGATGCGCAGTTATATAATCATATCGGTAAGTAAATCTAAAAGCTTGGAACGGTTGTTTTAAAAAATGAAAACATAAAAATTTATGCAGTGCACTGTGTATACCTGTACTTTAAAACCTTTCATCTCGATTTGTATTTATAAGATGAAGCCTTCAATATAAGTGAAATCAATGTTGCTTTATTAAATGTGGAAAATCAAGGTAGTATATCAAGTCTTTTTTATTGACATCGATTTCAATTTGAGACTAAAAGTCTTTGCTGTATTTGATCCACCAATCCACTAAACTGGACATAAAGGAGTTTCGCAAATTAAAGCCAAGACCAAGTGCTATGGAGAATTAATCGTCTTTTTTGACTGGCCACCCCTGCTTTGCATGGAAGCATGCATAAAATGTTAATGTAAAATTATAACTAAACTTAGCATTACAAACCAGTTAAATGCAATCCATATAGTGTACGATAAAGTGCATTACTGATTGGTCTTCTGGAATTACATTATATCTGATAACTAGGAATCCATTCAAGCTCTCAAAAAACCTTTCTACACATACTTAGTATCTTATGTCTCTGTTCGATCATTTCGACAAGACTATGAACCGAGATTGTACGCCACTGTAAACATTAATACTTTTATTTTTACTTATGTTTCGGTCGATATCTTTAATGGGTACTGCCGTTATATAAGAATGAAAAATTAAACATTCGACTAATATTTTATGTGGTCTCTTGTTTTATTCTCTTACTTGTTGTGTTCATATTCTGGTCGCTGCTGCTGAACTTCAAGCTACTGAGAGTATCTATTAACAATACTCGATTTGCTTATTTTATGATGAGATGAACAATATACTTTATAGTCTTAACTGTTAGTATCTTCAACAACTGTGTTTCTACATTTGTACTTGTAGAGTTCAATTTATCTATATGAATTCAAATATTCATGTAGTATCGTTTTCACTTAATAATGGTATCACTATAAATTGATAAGTTAGCAGGTACAAAGACGTAGTATTTTGCAGATAGACCATTTTCTTTTTTATAGATTGGTCTCATTAGCAATAATTTAGTAGGGGTCACCTCCCGTTTGTCATCAAGCGCGTTTTTTTGCCTCAAATTCATGCTAAATTTAATTAATAGTGTTTAGAATGTTCTTATTATAACACTTTTTTCGAAACTATTTTTGTACATTAACTTATACCTTAATATTTGCAAAAACATTGCAAAACCCTTGCATGATTTCTATCGAAAACGACCATATACATTCATGCATATTTCCTTTATTACAATGTTTGTAGTTTGTCTTTTTGAAATTTATTTAAACTTTCGTAAAATTTGCGGAGCCCAAGTGTCCACCTCCTGATGGATGAATTCCCTACAGCATGGTCACATTTTAACTCCTATAAAGAAATGTAGCAGTATCTGTATAACATGGGGCACTAACTTTAAAGGCATATATATATATTCCATGTCGCGAAATATAACTGAAATATTGTTGAAAGCGACGTAAAACACCAATCAACCATCCAACTGACTACTATCAGGCTTGAAATATTTCCCGCAGCTCAGTCTGTGAGCTATTGGACTCGAGATAGAGGGGTACTAGGCTCAAGTGTTGCGGTAAAAGATCTATAAGTTTATACATGTATACAGTGGCTGGTCCAGAATTTCCGAAAGGGGGGGGGGAGATATATGAAAGTATTAGCTAAATTACACAGCCATCATATTGGGAGCCAAATCTTGAGTTTTACTTATAAACATCTGGCGAAAAAGGGGAACCCGGCCCCCGGGCACCCACGTCTAAATCCGCCACTGGTATACATTTTTACAGCCTCAAAATACTCAGCTATGTATCGTAATAAACACACATGAAATCCTGGTAATGAGTAAAGACAGTTAAAAGTAAGCTCAAAATAATGAGCAATGTCATGTACAAGGATTTCAGATATGTGTGCACTGTGACCTTGACCTTGAAGAAATGACCTTCAGTGGAGGTCATGACACACTCTTGGACATGAACAACAATTGTGTGAAATGTTATCCAGACCCAACATAACAGTAAGTACCCGGAAAAGGATTTTGACAAATGTGTACTTTGTCTTTGATCTTGGAGATACGATCTTGAGTCAAAATCATGACAAATCCTTCGGTCATGGACAACAATTGTGTGATATTTTATCCAAATCTTTCTTGGCAGTAAGAAGTTATGGCCCATACAGGGATTTTTGATATATGTGCACTGTGCCCTTGACCTTGAAAATAAGCCTTACGTCGAGGTCATGACACACCCTGGTGTCATGTACAATAATTGCGTGAAATGTTACCCAGATCAAACATAGCAGTAAGGAGTTATGGTCCGACAAGGATTTCGACCAAGTGTGTACCTTGACCTTGGCCTTGTAGATATGATCTTGAGTCAAGGTCATGAAACACACTTGGGTCATAGACAACAATTGTGTGAAATATTATCCTGGATAATAATCCAACATGACAGTAAGAAGTTATGGCCCGTACAAGAATATTAGCTATGCATGCACTGTGACCTTAACCTTAAAGATATGACCTTGGGTCAGGTCATGACACTCTTGGGTGATGGACAACAATTGTGTGAAATATTATCCAGATCCGACAAGGGGGTAAGAAGTTATGGCCCGGACAAAAATGTTTTCTATGTGTGTACCGTGACCTTGACCTTAAACATATGACCATAGTTCAGGTCGTGAAAACCCTTGGGTCATGTACAACAATTGCATGAAATATCATCCAGATCCGACAAGGGGGTAAGAAGTTATGGTCCGTATAAATGTGAACAGACAGACAGGGTGATTCCTATATATCCCCCAAACTTTGTTTGCGGGGGTATAATAAATAAATGAATGAAGTATGATTCAAGTGCATTGTATAATGAATAAGCAGTCATGTTCGCTTGAATCGTGCTTTATGTATTACACTCTGTAATCGACATTTGTAAAGCCCATAATAGAAGTCATAATAAATGAAAAAATTATTTTAGGGTTATTCAATAATATTTCTGTATATTGAAAGACATTCATAAAACATCACTTTTCATTACCATCTTATAACATCGATATCATTTTATCACCTTAACACACTTTTATTAAACGTGTAAAAACCTATTAGTTTGTATAAAGGAAAATAGCTGTACCAAATTGGTAAATATTTTATAAATAAATGACTTAATTGCAATATATGTATTTACTTCGTTGTCAATTAATTATAAAAGACTAATAATAAATTGTTGTTATGTATCCATGGTACCGCTATTATCTATGTATTTTGATAGATGATCTACAGTAGTGTGTTCTCTGTATATAATGCGACGTTGTGTTTATCACTGTTGTTGCATTGATGCGATAAATTTAAATGCATTGAATAAAAACGTGTCAAGTTGATCACAGGATATTTTTGGTATTAATTAAAACCCTTTGTCTGACTATGCATACATTAAACGAAACATGTAATCGATGCTATTTTTGTTAAAACTGGAAAATATCAAATGTTTCAAAAACCAAACTTTTTCAGACCCTGATTGAAATCTAAAATTAGCATAGTTGTGTTTTAGCATTTTAACAGAAATGCCTTTTTTATAGTTACAAGTTTAAAACCATAAATTGTAGTTACTTGATAAAGTGATACTGGAAATCGGCAAGGCCAGACTCGATGCAATTACGTTTTTATTGGACTTTAACTCCAAAAGTCAAACAAACCATCCCCTGAACTAATTCGCATACACTTATGGCATCACTGCGGATGTGAATCGTCGACAGAGGATACTTATTCCTCCATGGTACCTGACCCCACCTCTGTTTTAACAGGGGTCAATTATTGCTTGTATTATGTATTATATAGATGTATTCTCGTGTTCTTTGGACTTTTAGTTGGAATTCGGATTGATATCTCAGATTTTTATATATATCACATAGAATCGTGATATAAAAAGTTAGAAGTTATACGACGTAGTTCCTGTTTTTAAACAGCCATTTGGTTCTTCATTTTTGGCAGTTTGTAAAATAGCTTGCTCTATATTTGTGTGTAATTATTTTGAATTCTAAAGTTCCGGCCTTGTAGTGTTCAGAACATAAATAATATATATGTTGTAAACTTCTGTTTTGCCCAATTATGTCGTTATACTAATGATAATGATAAATATACACACACCCAAAGAAATAATATGATTAAATACTCTTTTAAAATGTTAAGTCCTGAGTTTAATTTCGCCTAAACGTGATACGTGTATTTTTATTTAGGTTTGAAAACATGCATAGTATAGCTATTTTTGTTTGCTAACTACGATCAGTTTAAACAAAAATGTCGGTGAATTATGCAGTTAAAGGCTTCTTGGAAGAGAGTTTCTAGGTTCCGTGTAGTTGCTTGTCACTGACCTACCTTTATAGATGAGACAGCAGAAAAGCATTGTTTCGTGAGCCGGTAAAAGATAGATCGCTTCCAACTTCGAGTTGGTCTGTTATGTAGATCTAATCATCTGTGATTCGAATCAGGCAGTTGCCGTCAACATATTAGTGCAATAATGTTGGTGTTACTTAAACAAGAATTAAACAAACAAAAATGAAAGCTAAGTCATAAAAAGTGCCCCATGATTTCTCCCGTAACCAGTGTTACGGAAACAGAAAATGTAATTCTTATTTATCAATAATCATCAATGAGAGAGCATTCCGAATGTGAGTTGAGGCCAGGTACACCAGAGGAGTAAGAAAAATTCAAACATATCAAATATTGAACAATAGAAGTTTTAAAAAGTGCAATGTCTGTCAGCCATAAGTTTTACCATTTATTCTATTATAATATAATATTATAATAGAATATTTATAGCTTAAACTTGAATAAATAAACAATGATTGAATTAAAACCTGGTGCAGTCGTTGGGTAGTTATATGGTCAAATATAAAATCTTAGAGTTGAGAATTTTGAGTCTTGAATCCTGAACATTAAGTAGCGTCAAACTTCGATATCTCGAATACCCGGGATTTCTCGAAGTCGAACGTTATTATGAGTAAATTCGCCCCTGATGTGTCTAACACTGATATGTCGAATACCATGTTTATTTCGAATACATTTTCAAGTCCCTGAGTTCTTATTTAGCCGGTTTATCTCGAAGTTGGCTTTTTATTGACAATATCCCCCGCGGTGTTTACCCTATATGACAGATCGCTCCGGTGATGACCGTGTCGGTATACAAAGCCGCAGTAATTACATAATTGATCGTGTCGGTGCGTACCGTGTTATTTATACCAAATATTGGTAAATGATGATAGCTTATTGAATTCAACTTTCAATTAAATAATGTTGACTGTAATTAGTGCTTTTTCATACCTGCATTTATTTAAAGGAATTTCTTTATATTGTTCATTAATTTATTTTCATTTCGAATCCATGTGCATGTCTATGTATTTGTATGCAAAGCAATAGTAGTAAAATAAAATTATGACGTGTGTCTGATGTGTTAGCCCGTCCTCGGATTTAAGTATAATATACGACATTGATATTCAGAATTGAATTTAAACTACGATATAACTAAAAAGAAAACCTGATGTTTTCAGTTTTGGAGTATATTCTCTTTATATACTCATAAAATGTAAATGGTATGATGAGATTTAGATTAATGATTTAGGAACAAGATGTACATCTTAACGCGTAATTATTGATTAATAAATGTATTTTGGGTAAATCTACTATAATGATCAGAAATGTCAAATGAACCGCGTTAAGTGTACTGTAAGATTTGCATATTTGTGAATCTAAACTCAAAATCTCGTACTACGGATATCGCGAAGTATTTTCCACGGTCCCTCCGACTTCGAGATATCGAGGTTTGACTCTATTGTGTATGAAACACCACATCCCATCAGTTATATAAAACTGCGCTTTTTAAACCTCATTACATCTAAACTACATGTTACTGACAAGCGAGCAAAATCCCTTACAATACATTGAGAAATAAGTCTTTGACACTACAAATTAGAATTATGACTAGGAATGACTCAACTTATGTTTCACAAACTTTCCTTTCATAAGTAGCAACATTCCATCATCGCCCGTATACGGCGTATTCGTATCTCAGTTAATATGTTATTCCAGAGCATGTTCAAATTACAATGACTTTGTTCTGAGGGCTAGGCGACTTTCAGTTAAGCTGCTCAACCAGGGTTATATATGTGCTAGACTAGCAACGTCACTGAGGAAATTCTATGGTCGTTACGAGACTCTTATTACTCCATATGATATCTCGTTATCCTGACTTTTAAATGATATTCTGGACTGAGACCGATTCCGATCATTTTACACAGATTTGACGCCTTCTATACTAGAAGGTTACCTACTTCGACTTCTCCATATATAAATACATATGGAATTTACACGAATTGACTCTTTCTACTGGGTATATGTGACGGGTGTTGCTAGCAAGCAGGAGATGCTCACTCTTTCTATTCTTCTATCCTTCTATTGAATAGAATGTTTTGCGTGTTACACATAAATAAATAAAATAAGAATATGGTCTATAAAATGTCGTAGAATGAAAACTTGTATATCACACTCAAGCCGGAAGTTTTAATTCATAATCCAGAGAGTGATTCTTACTCAGAAAGACTAAACAAAATAGGTTTTCTGTTTCTGAAAATCTAAAATCTATTTCCAACGCAATGGGCAGTAAAGGTTTTTCTAAGAAGAATATGCCGAGTCGTTTCCATGCAAAGCCTCTATGGGGACTGGGAAATGATTGGAACCGCATCAAGAAGATGGTAGATTCTAGAAACTAGCTCAATTATAGATCAGTTAGATATTCTTAATAAAAATTCTTCTGTATGCATACAGCTATGGATACATTGAACAAAAATTATCAGATCACTGTTGTTTTATGAAAGGTCTGTAGAAATGATATCTATCTCTTTTACAAAGTTTAAACATCTGTCGTCAAATTAATAAAGTAATAGATTTCACGAATAATTCACACCTCAGCTACTTATCCTCGATGAACAAAATGATATTTTTAAGACACCAGCAGGGAAAAAAATGCACACTAACTTTACAATGTACTGCATTGGACATGTATGAAATCGTGAAAGGTAGACAAAACCACGTACGCTGGAAAAATCAGAATCACTTGTTCATGTTTTTGTTCATGTTAATTGCGGTTTTGGTTCTTACTCCCAACGGGTACCTGGTCTTACCTCCGTGAATGTTAACTGTGGTACATTGTTGCTAGTGCCATAGCCATGTGATGTGACACCAGTTACTTTCGTATTTTACATTATCATAGTTTCAGTTGTTGTTCGGTTTTCTCTAAAATTATTTGGACTACCAGCTTCAGCCTTACAACATTAGTAACACATTTTTGTTTTAATCTGTGGCTCATTCAGGATTTTCGAAAGGAAGGGGAGGGGGCAATTCAAGTATTATCCAAGTATATTCATTTTCGGTGCCAAATCTGGTTTTCAACTTTGTCATCTATGTAAACTTTGTAAATATGTGGCGTAAAAGGGGCCCGGGCCCCGGATACCCCCTCAAAATCTACCATTAATTAATGTATTGCAACTCATTGTGGCAACAACTAATGTCTCTTCAGTGATGCTCAGTTATATAATCATATCGGTAAGTAAATCTAAAAGCTTGGAACGGTTGTGTTGAAAAATAAAAACATAAAAATTTATGCAGTGCATTGTGTATAATTGTACTTTAAAACCTTTCATCTCGATTTGTATTTATAAGATGAAGCCTTCAATATAAGTGAAATCAATGTTGCTTTATTAAATGCGGAAAATCAAGGTAGTATATCAAGTCTTCTTTATTGACATCGATTTCAATTTGAGACTAAAAGTCTTTGCTGTATTTGATCCATCAATCCACTAAACTGGACATAAAGGAGTTTCGCAAATTAAAGCCAAGACCAAGTGCTATGGAGAATTAATCGTCTTTTTTGACTGGCCACCCCTGCTTTGCATGGAAGCATGCATAAAATGTTAATGTAAAATTATAACTAAACTTAGCATTACAAACCAGTTAAATGCAATCCATATAGTGTACGATAAAGTGCATTACAGATTGGTCTTCTGGAATTACATTATATCTGATAACTAGGAATCCATTCAAGCTCTCAAAAACCTTTCTACACATACCTAGTATCTTATGTCTCCGTTCAATCATTTCGACAAGACTATGAACCGAGATTGTACGCCACTGTAAACATTAACACCTTAATTTTTACTTATGTTTCGGTCGATATCTTTAATAGGTACTGCCGTTATATAAGAATAGAAAATTAAACATTCGACTAATATTTTATGTGGTCTCTTGTTTTATTCTCTTACTTATTGTGTTCATATTCTGGTCGCTGCTGCTAAACTGCTGCTGAACTTCAAGCTACTGAGAGTATCTATTAACAATACTCGATTTGCTTATTTTAAGATAAGATGAACAATATGCTTTATAGTCTTAACTGTTAGTATCTTCAACAACTATTTTTCTACATTTGTACTTGTAGAGTTCAATTTATCTATATGAATTCAAATATTCATGTAGTATCGTTTTCACTTAATACTAGAACATATGTATATATAATACCTATTTACATTATCGATTAGATTAGTAATGGCTACTGTAAGCGATGATGTCGAATCGAAGCAATGTAACTCAATCTTTTTGGCCTTCACAAACGTTCCTTCAGTAAATGTTAATAAGTTTGTTTATTTTATTTCCTTCTTTTTTGCTTTTTTACCTGCTCTTCTGTTTCATGACATTAGACTAGTTAGTTTGTTCTATTATTTATCTTACTATTTAAACTTTTTCTTGTAAATATTTGCATGACGAGTCTTTATATACGGGAGAGAAATTTTCGATATCTCAGACTCCGATATCTCAAATATCCTGGCTTTCTTGATGTCAAACGACAGTCCCTTAATAAAAAGATTAGATTTTCCACGGATATGTAGAGCAGTGATATGTTAAACTAGGACTTCGGGACTTGAAATATATTCGAGATAAGTATCTCGAATATATTTCAAGTCCCGAAGTCCTAGTCTGCCTGTAGTGGCTTTATTTGGATTTATTGTTCTTGTCACTTTCATGTGCACATACGTGTATATGTATATATGTATTTAATTTCCTGGATTTGAATAATTGTTGCAGACTTTTTATAGATGTTGCATGCAAGCAGGGGACGCTAACTTTTCCCTCTTTGGCACTGATCATTTTAATTGGGTTTTTGGACTTGTCTGAATATGGAATTCTATACGATATTGTGCTTTCGTATTGTAAATTATTTTAACCCTTCAATCGGTACTTTTCCGTGGTTTACTTTAACATTCGCCGGCGTTTTCCTTTAATTGACAGACGGATTAATTGACCACAGACACTCAGAGTATTTTGCATACCGACACATCAATAGATAGACGTTTTAACATAAGTTGTTACCTATAGTAATGGTTATAGGTGATCATAGTCGATTATAAATGCAGTAAACATCTGTCTTCAATGCTCAGCACTACATATTGTGTTGTGTTATGTTTTGAACTGTAATTAGTGCTGTTTCGTCTTCTTTCACATTGTTTATTAATGTCATTTACATTTTGTCTACAGAAACATAATTATAAAACGAATTTTAGCTCGATGTGTTTTAATGTTATGGTACACAGATGTGTGTTGATATCGTTTTGTTTGAGGACATCGCTTTGTTTTAGGACCTCTCCGGGTTATCGGTTATAGTATATGGCCATTATCTGTAGTCTTGGTTATATAATGGATATATAATGTAACGTGCGACTGGTGTTTGTTTTAGTATCCTATTTAGTTAACAAGTAACTGTCATGATTATGAAATCCCTGACAACATATTACAAATTACGTCCTGTTTCCTCAATTTCTTCAATATCTAATCCTCTGTATTTCTTTATTGTCTTGAATGTAATTGTTCTTGTCTTTCTATTAGTTTGTGTTTCTTTGTCTTCAAATTGTACATGACCTACTGAAGTTAATGGTATCTTTTGACTGGGTGTCACTGGTATGCTTGGCGTGGTAGCCTACCTTATGATTCTACCGATATAAACACTGATCATGATCATGATCAGAATCTTGTTCTAATGAATCACTGTTATGATCATCTACTTTTGTGTCCTCTTTACTTAGAACTGAATTAAGTGGAGAGTCTGTATCGTTCTATTGCTTTATTAATGGCTCTGTGAATCCTGTATGAGCCCGTTTCATGTGGCGTTTAACATTCAAATATTTCTGAGATGTTAAATTAAAATGCTCACTTTGGTATTCCGTCGAAGTACACTTAAGTATATGTTGTGAAAACTCTTCATCACCATGTTAAATATAATTGCACATGGGATATGCACCTCTAGGACCTGTATATTTTGTCCTCTTTGTCTTCACCATCTTAACTACAAATTACAAACACATTTGTGTTAATTGATACCTATCATAATCTAATAACCAGGCAGGAACCTGGCTAACTCTGCCTGACCTAGAATAAGTAACTTTTGGCAGATCTCAAACATCTGTAACTTTATTTTCGTCATCCTGTTCATTATCATTATCTACCACCATATCACTAGAACTATCATGGCTATGATCACTATCTTGGCGATCAATAATTGTCCGAATTATATACACTAAGTGCACTCTCGTCAGTTAAATGTTGTGGATGTATCGTCTGATCCAGTCACTATAAACCACTTGGTCATTACCATGAGACCCACTGTCTACCAAATATGGCACATCAGACTTTTTTTAATCAAAAGGGACCATTCAAAATTTTGTAAATTTAGGGGATTTTCCTACCTTAGTTCTTGGCAAGTAAACATATACTCTATCCCCAGACTTTCCAGAAGCTTTCTGTCAGGGTAATGTTTCTTTCGTAACATAGCATTACTTGCATGACTTCTTACAACTCTGAATGCATTTTCTAAGCGTGATCCAACACCTTCTATTTCTTCTATTTTCTTCTAATGTTCTTTAAGTCTGGTGAAAGTTTATACATAAAGTCTGACGGAGTTAAGGCCTCTCGACCTAGTATATGGGAGTTAAGGCTGAATCCTGTTGTTTTGTAAATGGCAGATCGGTATGTTATCATGATATAAGGTAAACGGTCATCCCAATCTGTATGATTTTCATTGATGAAAGTACTTAACATTGTCCCCAGGGTATGATTAAATCTTTCCACTATTCCGTCTGATTGTGGATGGCAAGGCATCGCATGTGTTTTCTTAATATTAAGAAGACCATACATTTCTTTAATTAACTTGCTCTCAAAGTGGGTACTCTGATCTGAATGTTTAATAGAAGGGAAACCTAATCTTGTGATGACTTCATCAACAATGATTGTGGCTATAGTTTGAGACTCAATGTTAGGCATTGGTAACCTCTCCGTCTATTTAGTATAATAGTCAGCAAACACCAAAATTTACTTGTTCCCCTTTTCCGTCAAAGGGAATTCGCCCAGAATGTCCGTAGCTATCCTTTCTATCGGATAATTTGTTTCCAGAACTTTCAAGTGTGACGTTTTGTTTTAATCAATTTTACGTCTTGCAAAATGTTCACACCAGTCTCACCTTACATCATTCTGCAACTTTGGCAGTAATATATTAGGCTGACCTTTTTAAGCTTTTTCTTCCCACGTGACCTGAAGACCTCTCATCATAACAATAACTTAAAACATTCCGTCTTTCGGTTTGTGGTACTATTGCTTGGTACTTTACTGATTGGTTATCAAGACCATTCTACTTTCTGTAAAGATCATCAATAACACATTACCTGTCATACTGAGAGGGTAGGGATTCTACGAAGTAACTTTTTGAGCTTCAATCCAAAATTTTGCCACCTGAATGTCTTTATCGTCCTTTTGCAGTTGTTTAATAGATGGTGAATCCTTAGAAATTTGAATGACTTGATGTGTTTCATCTCTTTCTCTCTTTCTTTCTCCATTATAACTGGTATAAATCTACACTGTTTACATGAAACTCCATGTATATGCATTTTTATGAAGCTTTCCAGGCCTATGATGTATTTCAAATTCATATTGACCTAGCACCTCTAGCCAACATGGTAGTAGGTTTTTTTATTTTTAAATCTCATTAGCAACTTAAGAGAGCTGAGATCTGTTCTTATTACAAATTTCCTACCATAAAGATAGTGTGTGAAGTAATTTATGAAATAAATAATTACCAACAGTTCTTTCCTATTAACATTGTAATTGCGTTTTTCGATTTTGACAACACCATATTTACATACGTGCAGACCTTTCCCTGTCCATTTATATGGTGTGAAAGAACTGCTCCTATTTAATTACTACTTTCACCGTGTCAAGAAAAAATAGATGAGTAAATTCTGGAATTGTCAGAACATAAGACACGCATCTACCTAAAACCAAACCCTTATTCCGTTTGACAACTGTGCGTTTGATGAAATTTATTCTTCTGCATTTTTTTTTTCGTCGGGTTCCAAAATAATTAAACGCCTTCGTCATAGACATTATGACCCGGAGATTAGCAAAAAGACTATAAGTCTTGTATTGGGCCCCTCCACAACCTTATACAGACTTTAACTTGAATGTTGCACGCTGACTAACAGAACGATGGTGACTAAATGATGGGCCTTGTTGAAACCTCTTTCAGAGGAGACATGGTCCAAAACTTTTAGTCGGATATTTTTGTAATGTTGGTTAGTGACGTTGCTTTCAACAATTTTTCAGTTATATCGTGACATGGAAGCCGGAGGTAACCAAACTCAAACATAGTGGCCCACCCCGGGAATCGAACCCAGATAGTCGGCACCACAGGCCAAGCGCTTAAACACTACACCAAACATGCCCCCTATTTTTGTGATGTCCTTATGTGTTTTTAACCACACCATTTGTTTGGCTTTTGTCAAATTAAATGACCGTCCTAAGTCGGTATCGTAATTGCACTACAATCAAATGTTTTTGTAATGTGTTAAATGTTCTATTATATTATTTATATTCATGTATTGTATAGCTCCATGGTGACTTCTGCCACATAACTGAGCCGGTAACTCCTCTTTTTTCTTTTACCTATCATTACACTGTGTACTATATATTTCCGTGGTGACTTCTGACGGCTGAGTCAGTAACTTTCTTCATTTAACATTTTCTTTTTTTTTTTTTTTACAAATTTTCTGTAATACCCACACAAAACCAAAAATGATCAAACTTCAGTAATCTTAGAAGGAATAGGCCATTCATAAATGACACGTGTATTAGCATTGCTAGTAGATATTCCCCTTCTAGATACAATATGACCAAGATATTCAACAAGTTCTACAAAAATGGCATTACTTTCCATTCATTTTGAGTCCAACAGCCGACAATCTGTCAAATACTTTCAATAAATTATTTATCATATTATCAGATGTTCACTTAATCTAGGTACACTTAGCAAATTCCATAGTGTAGACCATTCAGAACAGTTTCCACAAGGTGTTCAAAAGTAGCCGGGACAAAGTCCAAACGGCATTTTTGAAAACTCGTAATGCCTGCGTCTAATGGTGAAAGGCGTTTCATCTGGATGTACGGAAAACCCGAGCACCAGCCAGTTCATCTAGAAACTCATCAATACGCGGTAACGGATGCGCGTCTTTAAACGTAACATCATTTAGTTTTCGGTAATCGATACAAAGTCTTACAGATCCATCTTTCTTTTTAGCTAGTGCTATGGAAAAATGTATAACGTTCTCTATATGGGGGATTATTCATAATGTTTTAAATGTGTGTTCTTTGATTATGTTGCTATTGCAGTGAGTGGGAAGGTGGGCGCCCGTAAACCGGTTAACCATTAAAATTGATTGATGTTCGTTCATTAATTGACCGTCCTAAGTCGGTATCGTAACCGCAGCACAAGCGGATGTTTTTGTAATGTTTTTCTGGTAACGTTTTCTATTGTCATACTGTGTGTGCATGTCCTTGGTGATTTATGTCACAGCTGTGTCGTATGTCTTCAGTTTTCTCTTTCAATCATAGAGTTAAGTTGGCATACGTTTTGGTGGCTGATTAGTATGATGAGCTTGCCTGTGTGTATGCGATGTTGTACTGATTCAGCTCTACCAAGGTCGAAATTATCTTTAGCAAAGCTATCAGCATATTTCATATTTGTTCAACAATTGTACATTGTTCGTCGTTCACGCCTTAGTTGTTCATTCATACAAGTCTTTAAATGAGAAGGTAAACTACTATTAGGTCTATCCATGCTATCTTTGTGACCACAAACATTGCTCTCAGTACTATACTGTACAATAACAGATTTTTAACTCTTGTGATAGATTATTCAAGTTTATTAGTCGTAAAGGAACCCGCCTCTGTTAAAGTACGTGCAACAAACCCTCTCTCAGATTTCGAAAATTATTCTATTGGCTCCAGAAGACCTTTTCCTTTACTTATAATCTGTAGGCCATCACCACTTTTAATACAACAAAATGTCAATATCAATCGTGGAGTCACATTCATTGACTCATCCAAACAAACCCTGAAAATACCCCAAATTGTCCGTCAGTTTAAGCATTTATCTTTTCATTTCCTATAATTAATGTTGCATGAGCAAGACTGATAATATAAGAATGCCGATGCAAGAAATCTTATCACAAGATATCATCAATACTTATGTCTGCTACAAACATTTCATGAGTGAAAGTCATACCATTAATAGTGAATGATAATGGTGTTACACCTTTAGTATCTTATGGCGAATCTTATGGCTTTGACTGATTCAATGTGTAAATTGGTTGGTTTGTCATGCCATACAAGATACGTGTTGCAACTAAGCTGATGATTGCACCAGTCTTCATTTCTTTATCACCAATGTCAACCTTAACAAATGTACCAGACGAACCAACTTTACACATTATTTCAGAAGGACACAATGACACACGTCAAATCTGAAGACGCCATAGAATTGCTATTCTCTGTTGCTCGGTTAGATTGTTTATTCTCTAGCTTTTTGACCTCTGATCTTAGTTAAGTTTAATAACTATTTTGTTTATATCACTGATCATAGTGTTTACCAGAGATGCCTTTTCTTGTCATATTTATTGTTATCTTTATAAACAATAGTTGCGTTAAATTTTCAAAATATCATTGTGTACTATTCTAGAAGGCATGGTTGTAATTCTCGAAGGGGAAGTTTGAACGTATTCCTGGAAGTGGGTCTTACTGAGAAAGATTTGATTTCTTGTAGGCCAATTTTGTAATTGGTTTCCTCCACAAATATTTTGGGTTTCGACCAAGAATGTCATTGAAAATACATAATCAAAGTATGTTGAAAAATATTCGACCTCCCCGGAGTTATTATACAGTATATTTAAAGTGTTTAAAGTATGTCACTCTAAGATTCAATGTTATCTATTGGAGTGATTTAACATTTGTGCAAGGACAGCGGTATCACTGTATCATATTATACAGATACTCTTGACTTCTAACATCCTCAAATATTTTGGTGTTAATAAAATGCAAGACCTAATAAATTTTCTCCAAATAAATGACCATCCATTGGAACTAAAAAAAATTTAATCATAATGTATATGTAATTTTTCTGTTTGTAATTAGTAAAATTAATTTGTAAGCTATAAGAATTACATGCATTAATGTGCTCTTTAATTGACGTTGTGTATATATGTATTTAATTACATTGATAAGCTAAATTTAAATGCATTGGAAAGGTTTGTGACAGGCCATTTACTTGTGGATATCGGATCAATATCTTTGATTTGTAATTAAAGGATATAAATATCCTTCATGAAATTCAACTTGCTTTAACAATGTATACTATCAAATTAAATCATGAATTCGATGACATCGTGAAACGAAATGCTAATGATAAAAGCATAACTTTTCTTCCAATCTATCCTGTTGCATAGTGACGTATAAAGTTGAAAACTCTTTAGATTTTGACAGATAGGATTTCGGTTTTTCCAGGTTTTTCTAACACTTCTTTGAAGTTCCATAGTGTCGATGACGTATATCTCAAGTCATTCTCTATTATATGTTTAATTAGATCAGACATATATTACGGTATTGAATTGTTGCGTCCCAAAAGTAATGTACACATATTTATATATACTATGCAATGCGCTGTTAGTATATAATTGTACCTTAATTAAGATTTTGAAATCGAAAATTATTAAAGGTTAGTAGGAATTACATTTTCTTAATAATAAAGTTTATAACCCTATTACCCTATTTCAAAACAGCAAAATGAACATAAAAAAATAATTCAGACCACATTTACTTTTTACAGTCACAAATATCTTAAGGCGAGAGTGACGCACTCTGTGCCATCATAGAAGCCATATATGTACGTGTACTACATTGGGCATTCACCAAAGCCTGAAAATAAGACAACACGTTAGAATCTATTTTCAACACTCTTGATGTAATCTCAAGGCTTTTGTTTCTTCAAAAACAACACCAAATAAACTTCCGAAAAATAACATAATATTATTTATTTACATGTAAGAAATTAAGAAATGTTTCTTTGACAGTTGAGGTCGGATTCATCTCCAGGAGACCCCTTTTATTATCTCACAACTTTTCCCGTTTAGAGGTAATTAAAAGTTATAGATCTATTCCCTAGTGAAGTGAATTGGTAATTGGTATTTACACCCTCTTCCCCATGTTTGCAGTTTCCTTGGAGTGTGCCGCTCCTATTGACAGCTTTGAATTATGTTGTTGTTTCTATCTTATTCACATGAATTATCAGGAATTACTTTAGATTAATCAAGTAGAGATTCTTAGATATTCAAAAGAAAGAACTGTTTGGACAATTGAAGTGCACAAGTTTCAATGAAATCTACGGTATTAAGTCAGTTGACATTTTCATATTTTGTGATCTCTCAAATTTAAGAGACGGGCTACTCAACATTATATAAAATGTTTTCTCCAGTCAAGAGAGCAACCACAGATTCCCATATATTGTTGTCCTTTATCCAAACCAATTTAGTGACATTTGTTACTTTAATTGACCGCCCTAAATCGGTATCGTTACTGTTTTAGTACCATCGGATATTTTTGTCATGTTTTCTGTGTTTAGTTGACTATTATCAGATTTTATATGCATGTTCTTGGTGATTTGTGTCATACAGCACTGCCAGATGTCTTCTCTTTTGTAAACTATAATATAACGGATTAAGTCAAGGAAAGGTCCGATTCTGAAAGTAAGTATAATGAAACAGATATCTTCAAGGTGTTGATTTATCAAGACATTGCTCTCAAAGGGAAAGAAGCAATAAGACTTTGGGTTCCGTTTCGTATACACATGTATGAATGACACGCTTTCAAGTGATAAAATTACATTATGGAATTACTTCACTGGATTTATTCAAATGGACTGCAGCTTGGAAGGGCCATAAAGAGCAAATTTACTCCTTCTGAATGTCATGCTATCTTACGACATTTATGATCTGCTAATCACCTCACATTATGACAAATAGGACGATTTCAATCTCAGCATTGCAGTCTTTCCCTTACTGAGTAGCAGCATCAGATCATCGCGTTTTCACATCTGGGTAAGTACGTTATACCAGGGGAGTTCAAAATTACAATGATTTTGTTGAGGGAAAAGAGATTTTAGATGAACTCCCAAGCCAAGGAGGGGCATGTATGTGGTAGACAAACAGCGTTATTGAGGAAGTTATATGGTAGACATCAGGCTTCTATCATGCAATATGACATGAAAAATTTCAAGTTGAGGCCTATTGCGACCATTTGGAATACCGACAATATGTATTTACCTATTGGAGAATTTCCAAGGTACGGGAATGACAGGTATTTCTAACATACAGTAGATACTATTTCTGGAAACCTGATCTCATTCCGTTTTGGGAGTTCACTTATTTTGTGTTAATAATTTCTAGACAACTGAATAAAGTTTATCCATCATCTTATCTCAGTAACATTAACGAGTGTATCACAATAATGGCATTACTCAAATCACGACTTGTAATATTGACATGTTAACAAATTTTGCGTGTTATTCGGTATAATTTCAAAATTAGAGCATGTAAATCAAAAACTGGGGTTTTTTCCTCGCATGTCTGAAGTTATTAAGTTTGCGTTAATAACTTATTTGTTGTTTAAAACCCTCGGAGATATCAAAATAAAAAGAAAATATTTCGTAAATACAGCATTCGCAATTTAATCAAAATAAATAAGATGAAGGGAGAATCTAAAGAAAATAATTTCGGTAAATACTAACTTTAGCAGACTTTAATACAGATTTTAAAAATTACTCGTCAAGTTTACTTACCTCGCCCTCAATGATGCGGCTTCCGAATTAGATCACTTGATAACCGGAATATCACTTCTCACTGAATATGCATAAGTTGGTTGTAAACATTCTGTTTACAAACATCGAGTGTAAGACAGCCATATCTTACTAAATTAATACGACGAATTTGACTGCAACATTTGCAAGGGCCCTTTTTAATTTGTTTTAGGCTTAAATATATAATCAAAACAATGAAGAATAAATTTACCTATAATACGCACTGTACTAGGGAACATACGGATTAGAACATTTTCGGTGAAATTTGTTAGAATGCATACTCGCGTATTTTCCATAAGAAGGACGTTGCAATATATTGTATCAAAATGCTTGTTTTTCAGAACCGTTTCATTCTAAAATATTGTACAGGTGTTGTTAAATATTCTTACATAACGAAATACATTGTTCTTGTATCAAGTTAAGCGTACATAGTGATATTTCGTCATTACTAAAATCTGCATAAACTCGCAAATGCTGAAATCATTCAATGTTTATATTCATATGTCAGGCGATATTTTTCATTTGTAAATAAATAATGCGTAATAAGTTGGCAAGGTTGGTATTTTTAAACACACATATACCTGTATAGATAGATATCAAGACATCAAATTAAGGTAAGATTAACTTTTCCAATTCCAATACTACTTCCGAATTTTCTAGTATAGAATTTGTCAACATTGCATCTAGAAATTTTTCCTGAAAAAGGAGGAGCAACGGATAGATTGTTGCGTTTCAAAAGGAAAATTATTCACCGACGCAGGAAATGCAAGGACCCGAAAAATATTAACGTTGAAACCAATGGGAATTCATAATTTGAAAAATGATTGATATGATGGTATTCGAATTTCCTTCTTTAATTATAAATAATATAATTTCAAGATAAACAACAGGCCATACAGTTTATGAAAAATATTCAAAATACAAGAAAATCAATAAAAACATCTTGTCTTAAAAAAAAAAAAAAAAAAAAAAACCAAAACACGACCACAGATTGTGTGTCACATTTTCTTCGTGAAAACTTTATTATTCAAGTATTCGACAACATCTTTATTTTACCACTCAGAATATGAAATTGTGGTTTGAAAATTAATCCCTCGGAGGAGCTTTGTAAAAACAAAACCAAAGAAATCAAAATCTAGCCCACGTCATGTGAAAATTGTACTTTACAATAGTGAACTTTTATCACTCCTCTCTCACCATGTGTGTAACGAAGAAATCAACATCGGAGACCATATCTTACTGTGAGGCTAAGGCCACCATCAAAGCCGACCTGAGACCACATTTACGATAATTACATTTTGTAAATATACTCTCGAAACGTAATAATATTAAACGTCATCTCTATCATGTGTATAGATAAATTGTGCGGCGATTAATATAAAAGCTTATTTCTATGTATTGCATGTGATGACTAAGAACGGATTCGATACTTGGTCATACTTTCTTTTTGTTTTGGAATACCCACTGCCTTAAAAAATCGTCTCATACCGTGCTTTTTATTTATTTTTAAACAACACTGGTTTTTCAAGCCAATAGTTACACATGCAGTAATTTACGAAGAACAGAGTATTGCTGTTTCCAGGAAGTACATAACACACTTTATATTAACGTTTCAAACAGCACAGCAATTCATTTCGACGCAAGTCAGCCACAAACAAACATCAAGCCTTTTACAAATGGCGACAATGTGTGATAATAGCCATACATCTTGTTGTGAAAGCCATGAAACATTTTCATTTGCACAAATGCAAGAAAAGTTGTATGAAGTATTTCAAAAAAATGAAACTGATGTTGATGTCGTCATGGAAATATTAAAAAGATACAAAAGCAACGAAGATGACTGGGGAAGATTTGCATTAGGTGATCCTCACAAGTAAGTACGAAAATATGCCATGTAAAATATCAAAAACTTATTTAACAAAATTTTAAATGCAACATAGGAATTTGATGTCGTTTAAAATTTAGAAAGGAAAGGGAAAAACCCAGCCCATGCAAGTATCGATATTTATCTGTTTATTTGAAAAATATTTGTATCTTTAAAATTTTCTTTTCTGTATTGCAGACAATGTCGTTATTTGAATAATTCAGCTTTTTTTTTTTTTTTTGGTAATCTTCTAATTTTCGTGATTTTATATTATGTCAGACCATATTTGTTATGAAACATTATATTAGAAATATGTGGTGATGTCACATTCAAGAATATTTTTTTATCAAATTACCAAATCTAGAAAGACAGAAATGTATGATTAAATAATCACTGCATCGTTGTTATTGCTGTTATATTTAATCACTAAATTGTTGTTGTTGTTGTTCTACTTCTTCTTCATCATCATCATCTTCTTCTTGTTGTTGTTGTTATAGTGGAATGTGTTATAAAAAGTACAAATATTTTCTCATTACCTCTGGACTATCATTGGTAGAATCCTGATTTATCTCACATTCTTATCAACTGATTGATAACAAATGAAATATTCTGCATTCGTCAAACATAGAGATGTTCAGTTAGAAGCGCTATTAAAATTTATTTCGATGTATCGTCATGATTAACATACGTTGTTTCGTTTTGATCTATTATACTTTTTATATTAACCCCTGTTATCACACTGTTTTCACTGTTGGTGCAAATGTATGATCCATAGGTAAATCTGGTATGGTGCTTATTGTATAATCAAATATTTTGTGACGTTTCATGCATTCTGTGTATAACTTCTTCTCCGTGTGGTGTTAACCGGGTATGGATTCTGTCTCTGAGTCAATATTTCAACTTTGTTGTTTGATTAGTAGGGTGAATTGTTAAAACGTTACGTAATTTAAAAAAAAAAGAATATATTACTTAACATGTAATACATTGAGACTGAAAATTTTAGCATTTTCAGCATAATGTTTATAAGTTTACAAAACTTCTGACACAGTTTTGCAAGGAATTCAATTCCAATTTAATGAAAATTCGATCTTTCATGCTCCATCGTCAGTCGCTGTGGAAGATCTCAACACTCCTTATAAGTGGTCATCTCAGACTGACCTTTCTAAAGGCAAATTATATTATTTCTAAACTCTTGTCGGAGGATTTATCGACTGCTCAAATTTACAAATAATACATACATTTCCAAAAGAAGAAGACATTTTTAGCAGGAGTGTATCAAATTTTAATATTCTTTATCTGGCAAAATCTATAACTCTGTCAAACTAACCCAGCCGATCACTGATTTGTCAGCACAAAAGGTCAATCTGAAATGAACCCAAATGGGAAGTGTTGAGATCTTTCATCGCGACATAGGTAACAGCAAGAGCTAGTAATGATCGAATTTTAATGACATTAGATTCAATTTACGATTATCATAAACTTTTCTTTCAAATCTTATATTTAGATTTCTAACACCAACAGTACGTTTTCGACAAATGCAGTTTCCAATTTCCTTATTTATATGTATCTTAACTCTTATCTCGTCCAAAGATATTTGTTTATATCAGAATCTGTTAAATTTTTTAAGTGTGGTACTTGAGTCGCATTGCTTTTACGGTTTACATTTATATATGTATTGATGTATCTGTATTTAATGCTGATTAGTCGTAAGACTAAAGGCAAAATAAACTATACTTTTAACGGTTAGTGAAGAGGTAGGGTAAATGAAGAGGTAGGGTAAGATGGTTACCATTTGGATGACATTCTATACATCAAAAGGTAGCGTAGCTGGGTAAAGAAAAGTTGGGCCACATCAATAATATTCATAAGCACAAAGATAAAAACACAACATTTTAGTGTTAATTCAATTACATCAAAATTTGGGGGGGGGGGGGGGGTTAACCCCTTGCCCCCCCCCCTTTTCAAAAGTTGGGGCATGTGCCCCCTACAACCCTTTGCCACGCCCTTGTCTAAGTTTTTAATTTTCTCTTATATTCGATTTCTCTGTATACACAGTTAATGATGAGGTAATGTTATATCAGGTCAGTTAAATTCTATGTTTCAAATTATATTTTTGTATAAACATATCATATCGTGTGACGACGATTATTTTTGTTTCTTTTTTAATTATAAAGGTACACGAGGAATCTTGTGGACAGTGGCAATGGGAAGTTTAATCTTATGATTCTGGTCTGGGGACCTAGTCAGGAGAGCAGTATCCACGACCATTCTGACAGCCATTGTTTCATGAAGAACTTGCAAGGCACGGTCAGAGAGACACGCTACGAATGGCCAAGGGAAAACGATACAGGCAGGATGAGACAGATAGGAGACGCTAAAAACTATAGTCAAGATGAAGTGTTTTATATGAGTGGTAAAGAAATAATGATAATAATAATTATAATAACAACAACGGTAATAAATAATAATAATAATAATAATAATAATGATACTGACTGACTGAGCTACTTCGACTCCGTGAGAGGAGCATATGAGACCATGTACCATACGTACGTACGTATTCTTTAAAGAAGTTTTACGTTGTGTTTTCAGATGAGCATGGACTACACCGTGTCGGAAATCCCAGTCACACTGACCGCACAGTGACCTTACATTTGTATTCTCCACCATTTGACCACTGTCAAACATTTGACGACAGGACATCGAGAAAAGAAACCGTACCGATGACATTTTACTCCAGGAACGGAAATAAGGAGGTTGTTTATTCGTAAAATTAATAAGTAGTGTTTATTTAATTCTCTTTCAAATAAAATGTTTTAATTGGCTATATTAAACTTAGGTATCGTAAATTTATTGACATTTAAAACTATTTTCATGAATATTTTATTGTTATGCATGCTAAAGTCTAAATCGTGTGATAAAAACTTTGATTACTGAATAAATTAAAACGAGTCAAATAAAAGGAATCTGAGTTCATCAAGTTGCAATTCAGTTGTGCATTTTCGAAAAATTGGAAATCTGAACTATCTTTTTTGGGGGTAAATTTGACATGGTGTTCCTATCTCCTCGTATGTTCATGCGTGTATATTTATGTATTTACCTCCTCGACTTGAAGGGTTGTTGCAGGACTTTTGCGACGGGTGTTGTATGCCACCAGGGGACGCTTACTCCTCCCGGGCACCTGGTCTAGCATCGATTTTATTGGGGTTCGCATTTATCTGAATATGACACTAAACACGATATTGTCCCCTTTATTCCATGGACTATGAGATATGGTTTACCCTTCGGTACTTCTTCGTTTCTTTACTTTTATTGAAATTGACACTATATGTCGTAATATGAACAACATAAATACAATGTATTTTTCATATTTAATTTCAGTAAGCCACGAACACAGAAACCACTTGGAATTCCTTTAATGACAATTTACTAATTATTTTCATAGTGCTTGTAGTTTTATAACATATTGATGCGTTATAAATATATTGAATTATTTTGAGGACAGAACTGTGTAATGTAAAATTATTTATCAAAAAATTATAAATATAACATTTCGATGAGACATTAACATCAGATAAAATGGACTTTGTATATAACAAATAAACGTTGTTTTACTATGCTTAAAGTATGTTTTTTCTACATATTGTTTCAACCATAAATCTATTAGTACTTGATAATATATTTATAACATCACAAACTAAGTTTTAACAATTATCGTCTGTTAATACATTCATCAAACTTAAACATAAACTGCTTTCAAAATGAAATTATTTGTCTTTAGTAGTTTTAACCAGTATTTCAGGATACTAATTTTACGAATACATATTAACGGTAATCTACCCAGTTCACAATAAATAGCATAATTTGGGGTCGAAAACCCCATACCTCACAACCATAATACGCCATACTACTGACATATGTGTCAAACAGAGATAACATTGTGACATAATTAAGTTACATATTGAAACATTTCCTTTTAGAGCAAACAAAAAATCAGTTTCAATTTTCTCATTCATATAAAGCCATTCTTCTTCAGTCTTTATATTACCACCATTTCTGAATATCATAAATTTTGTTTTATTAACATTTACTTCTAAAGACCATTTACCTGTATACATTTCTAATGCATTCAAAAGAAAAAGAAAGTCTGAAACTGATTCTGCCCATAATACCGCATCATCCGTATACATTAATAGACAGAGAGATAATCCTTACAGCTCAATATGAGGCATAATGTTACTTCTTCTAACTCAAAATCATTTATATACATTGAGTACAAAAGTACTGAAATTATCTGCTTTTGTAACACTCCATTGTTGTTTACATAGAACACTTAAATCTTACCATTCAGTAATACACTAGATTTTACATTCTGATACAATGAGTTAATAATTTTCAGAGGCTTACTTCTTATTTCTAACTTTGACGTCTTATGCCACATCTTTACACGACTTACTGAGTCAAATGCACGTTTTAAATCCACAAAACAACAATACAACTTTTTTCTCTTTGTAAAATATTTGTTCATCGTAGTACTTAGGATAAAGATAGCATCAATGATCATCATCTGCCCATATCATTAGACTTCTGTTGATAATTGAAGTATTAGACTGCTAGTGCGTAGTATGGAAGGATCGCCTGTCCCAAACTGCAAGTGCTCAAGTAACAAAATATTAACTGTATGTAATGAAAGGTAAACAAATGAAACATTAAGGATTATAAACTGAGAAAATCGCAATATCGATGTGAATATCATAAAAGACAATTACAAAAACATGATAATATCAAGGCTATTGTCGATTTCATGAGGTGTTGTTGTGGAGTTAGCTATTTTCACATTCACGTAGTCTATAGTAATAACGTCACAAACAAACTCCTACACTTAAGTCAATTCTATTAAAAGATGTAATTTTCTACAATGAATTATGAATATACTGAATATACTTAAAGCAAAAAATGAATTCATTACTAAATATTGTACATTTGTACATTGAAAATCTTAATTTAGAAAACATAAAAAAATATGAATGTTCTTTTTTGTTTCCAGTTTGATATTAATTCATGTGCTAATTATACATGCTTTTATTTAATAAAAGTCTCATTCCTGATATTATTTTCTATTGTTGTTGAGATTTATCTTTTGTTATATATATATATATATGTGTGTGTGTGTGTGTGTGTGTGTGTGTGTGTGTGTGTGTGTGTGTGTGTGTGTGTGTGTGTGTGTCTTTATATACTTTATTAGCCTTAAGCAAAGAATGCTTCTAGCTAAGTCAACATATTTACAATACATGACAAGTGAGCAATAGAGTTGCAACAATATATATATACAATATTATTAAATACATGCATCAATTGTTTATATAAAGTGATTGCATCTTAAGAGCGTGATATAGATAACTTGCAACAATTATACAATGTTTCTTTTTCTTACTACAAAAAAATGTGTTTTAAGCTTATATATGTTGGCCATGATAATACAGATTTGGTAAATATTTTACACGTAAATCATAGTATAAAGGACATGTTAATACAGAATGATATTCGTTTTACACTATCACAAAGCGTACAAAGACTGTTTTCACGTCGTATATTTCGGTGTCTACCAATTTCATTATTAAGATTATGAGAGGAACAAAGAAATCTGGTCAAATTTGTTCTATATTAACCATTACTGATAAAGTCTAAATATGGTTCAAATTCAAAATCGATTTTTAATCCTTGAATAAAAAGATAGACGTGACATATTATTAATTTCACTTCTCCATGATTGTATATACGTGTCAAAAACAGTTTGTTTACAATAGAAAAATTAATATTTACAGCCGTTTTAAGCAATGCCTAATCTTTATAACGTTTGATTCAACCTTCGCTTTCTCGTTTAAAAACGCTTTATACAGCAAACTATTTTTGTCATTTACAATATCGAACCAATACTTTAGCGCACATACTATTTTGAAAGGAAATTATACGAGTTCACCAAGTATAGCAGCATTTGGAATACCAGGACGTACACTAAGTAAAATTCTACAAAATGACAACAAAAGATTATCAAGGGGTTTCACATCAGATAATCCCTATATTTCTGAACCTTGCATCATAATTGGAGATATAAGATTATCAAATAATGATAACTTTGATAATACGGAAAAATCCATCTGTTCAAATAAGTTCTTAAGAGAAAGCAATGCCTTATTGGCCTGATCACACACAGATTTAATTGCTGATTTGATATTACCATTTCTAGATAAAGTAACGCCAAGATGTGTAATTTCATCAACAATATCCAATATTGAGTTCTCATACGTAAACGTCTTGCGTCTTTTAGATTTTTGTTTTTCAAAAATACAGACTTTAGTTTATTTGTATGTACTACAATGCCCCAGATTTTAAAATACATAGATAATTTATATAATAACGATTGTAAACCATCAGCAGATTTTGAAAACAGTAAAGTATCATCTGCAAAAAGTAGCATAAAAATAGAAACGGAATTAACAATGATATGTGATTCCGGATTACCGGACGATAAACTAGTTTCAATGTCATTGATAAACATAAGGAATAAAAATGATGAGAGGCGTTCCCCTTGCTTCACGCCGGATGGTACATCGAAGAATTCAAAAACATTATTATATGATCTAATACATAATTTAACATCATTATAGATGACTCGTAACATAGTGAGGCATTTAGTGCTAACTCCAGATTTCCACAACTTCTCCATCAAGGCTGTTCTATCTACATAATGAAATGCTCTTTTTAAATCTACAAAACCACAGTATAATTTTTCTCGATTGGTAAATTGCTCATGCATGATAAAATTTAGTAATTGAATACAGTCTACAGTACTGTTCGACGCTTTTTACAGAAACCGTACTGAAAATCAGAAAAAATAGTATGCTTTTCGGCAAATGATTCTAATCTTTCTCTTGATACAATACTAAATATTTTGGCAAAATAATTAATGTAATACCTTTGTATATATTAGCGCCAGACAGATCCCCTATCTTAGAAATTGGTATTATAATACCTTTAGTCCAGATTTCTGGATACAAATGATTATCAAACATGTAATCAAATAGTTCAGTTATATGAGGTGCTAAAATATCAAAACAGTCAATAAATAGTTCAGATGGGATATTATCTAGATCTGCCGCCTTCCCCCTTTTCATACACTTTATTGCTTTCAGTATCTCATCCACACTAAAAGCACAATCGAGCTCAACAAGGAGTACATATATGTCATTGATCTCAATTGGGTCAGTTTGCACGTGTGTATTATTTGTGTCGAAAACACCGTTAAAATGTTTTACAAAATCATTGATGTCGACTTTCCCTTTGGTGTTATTTTTGTTTTTTCGAGCTTGTTTGATCTTACGCCAAAACATTTTAGGATTAGAGTTTGCCAATGATATTAGTTATTGTTGTGTTGAGAATTCATATCTGCGTTTAGCTTTTCTTTTAATTCCATTATATTCAACTTTGGTTAAAAGAGCTCGATTGAGAGATGTATCTGATTCGTAAAGTCGATAGAGATGTTTAAATCGATTAAAGCAGTTCAGCAGTTTCACATTCTTTACTGAACCATGGCGATTTTATATATTTGATTTGCTTTAATTCATATGATTATTTTATATGCTTTTATGTGTAAGTTAGATATGTATCATTTAAAGTAAAAGTCGATTATATGATTTAGTTTTTAGCTCACCTGAGCGTAGCTCAAGTGAGCTATTGTCATAGTGCAGCGTCCGTCGTCCGTCGTCCGTCCGTCGTCCGTCGTTAACTTTTCTACATTTTCGACTTCTTCTCCAGAACCGCTGCACAGAATTTCACCAAACTCCATAGGAAGTAAGTACTCAAGATCTTCTACAAAGTTTGTGTTTTTTATGCCGATCCGTGATCCAAGATGGCTGCCATTGGCTCTGATTGGTTGACACATTTTCGACTTCTCCTCCAGAACTGCTGCACAGAATTTCACCAAACTTCATAGGAAGTAAGTACTCTAGGTCCTCTACCAAATTTGTGTTTTTTATGCCGATCCTTGATCCAAGATGGCCGCCATTGGCTCTGATTGGTTGACACATTTTCGACTTCTCCTCCAGAACTGCTGCACAGAATTTCACCAAACTTCATAGGAAGTAAGTACTCTAGGTCCTCTACCAAGTTTGTGGGGTTTTTTTTGCCGATCCGTAATCCAAGATGGCCGCCATTGGCTCTGATTGTTTGACACATTTTCGACTTCTCCAGAACTGCTGCACAAAATTTCACCAAACTTCATAGAAGGTAAGTACTCAAAGTCCTCTACCAAGTTTGTGTTTTTTATGCCGATCCGTGATCCAAGATGGCCGCCATTGGCTCTGATTGGTTGACACATTTTCGACTTCTTCTCCAGAACTGCTGCACAGAATTTCACCAAACTTCATAGGAAGTAAGTACTCAAGGTCCTCTACCAAGTTTGTGTTTCTTATGCCGATCCTTGATCCAAGATGGCCGCCATTGGCTCTGATTGGTTGACATATTTTCGACTTCTCCTCCAGAACTGCTGCACAGAATTTCACCAAACTTCATAGGAAGTAAGTACTCTAGGTCCTCTACCAAGTTTGTGGGGTTTTTTTGCCGATCCGTAATCCAAGATAACCCCATTGACTCTGATTGGTTGACACATTTTCGACTTCTTCTCCAGACCAGCTGCATAGAATTTCATCAAACTTCATGGAAAGTAAGTACTCAACATCCTCTACCACATTTTTGTTTTTTATGCCGATCCGTGATCCAAGATGGCCGCCATTGACTCTGATTGGTTGACACATTTTCGACTTCTTCTCCAGAACCACTGCACAGAAATTCATCAAACTGCATAGAAAGTAAGTACTCAAGATCCTCAACCAAGTTTGGTGTTTTTATGCCGATCCGTGATCCAAGATGGCCGCCATTGACTCTGATTGGTTGACACATTTTCAACTTCTTCTCCAGAACCACTGCACAACATTTCACCAAACTGCATAGAAAGTAAGTACTCAAGGTCTTTTACCAAGTATAGGTTTTTCATGCCGATCCGTAATCCAAGATGGCCGCCATTGACTCTGATTGGTTGACACATTTTCGACTTCTTCTCCAGAACCACTGCACAGAAATTCATCAAACTGCATAGAAAGTAAGTACTCAAGATCCTCAACCAAGTTTGGTGTTTTTATGCCGATCCGTGATCCAAGATGGCCGCCATTGACTCTGATTGGTTGACACATTTTCAACTTCTTCTCCAGAACCACTGCACAACATTTCACCAAACTGCATAGAAAGTAAGTACTCAAGGTCTTTTACCAAGTATAGGTTTTTCATGCCGATCCGTAATCCAAGATGGCCGCCATTGGCTCTGTTTGATTGACACATTTTCATCTTCCTCTCCAGAACCCCTGCACAGAATTTCTTGCTTGCTTCTAAATATGCACTTTGTGCACAGGTGAGCGATATAGGCCTTGGGCCTCTTGTTGTTTCATTGTTGTTGTTGCTGCTGCTGTTTACTAAGGGGGGGGGGGGGTATTTCTCTTTGGGGGGCGGGGGTGTTTTATGTTTTTCCCCACATTAATGCCTTGACAATACTCCGGGATTACTTTTATAAATTTGGTTAGGAAAAGATCTTTTTAGAATTTTATAATACAGTTTGAGAGTTATCCTTCTTATCTCAAAAAATACTTTTTCAATGTACAACATGGCGGACTACAATCTTTGCCTGATACTTACTTTGATATATGTTATAGTTTTCTAATGGACTCGTTTTTTCGACATTTAAATTAAATGCTTAAATGTTTTCAATAATATATAGAACTTCGAATCTAAAATACGGAAGTAACTAGCGTCGAATTCCCGTTTATCATTGCTGAATATGTATAGAATGTGGATTACGTTTCTCTTATCGACTCACATCTAATCGTATCTGTTGCAGTACGACACATAATTTGTATTATGAACATAATGATATGGGAAATGTTCCCATATCAATTACATATTTCCGGCAGGAGATGCATTATCACCTTGTTCGCGTGATCTCGACATCGTTTGATGATCCATGCATCCAGATAGCGACAGAAAGGAGAACGCTTACCACAGGAGTATAGCTCAGGAAAGACGAGATCAACTTTTACTTTTTAGTAGGCAGACAGCTAGAACACAGACAATGAAAAGTAATACAAAGAACCAATAATGGATCATGAGATCCGTAATATATAACATCTGGCATTACCACTTTTTCTGTTTTATTGTTTTTTTTTTTTGTCCTGTAGAAAACTGTACAACTCGGAAAAAAAAAAACGTAGCACACTATGAATATGGAACACTACTAATTAGTACTAAACTTGGAATATTTTGCACAGGAAATCCCTGGGTAGACTGTCCAACGGGAATGCTACACTATAATGGGGATTATTCTGCCCCAGAGCACATCACTGAATACAATACAAAATCTTCCAGCTTTTTTGGAATTCTGGTGACTCGCTTGCGAGATATGACGTCGGAGGGCACAGCACATGGGCGGTAAGTTGTGGTCTCCGGAGAACATGCTTCTTGTTCAGTATTGATATTTTCAACATTATTGGCCGGAGGAGGAATTTGAATATCAGAGAGCGGATGAGATAGAACATCGGGTGTCGGTGGCAACAATGGACGCGAATCGGCATTGGATTTTCCTAAATCATCCAGGTTATCATTTTCGGCGACAGGATTCTTGTTGACATTTTTGTGTCTTCCTACTTCTAAGACTATGCTAATATTGTGTGATTGAAGAACACAATCATCTACGAGGGCACTAAACCCGGGGGTTGGGTCTGTTCGTATAATTGCACATGGACCCTGGAGAGGGTTCAAACCCACGCAGAGTTGAAGGAGACTATCCCTGATAGACATATTTTTTGTCGGAGATAATAATGGCTAATGTGTACGATAAGTTGTCGCTTTATTTTCATGATGTCTGCGGTGAACGGTAGGCCTACGGATTCCGGGGGATCACTGCTTTCTTGAGGTTGTTGAAAATGAGGCGTTTTGGCTTGAGAGGCACAAGCGTGACATCCTTCACTTACGAGGGATACAGCATTGTCAATGTCCAGAGCGTAGAAATTGCGACAGAAGACGGCTTTGAGTTGATTGGCTGATGGATGATTTAGTTTGATATGTAGAGAGTGAGTAAACCGTGGAGTACATTACATGGTACGACAATACAGTCCATTGTCGGTAAAAAGGGTAATTGGCGTTTTACTGTTTTCAGGCCATCAGGTGCTACGGATGCAGTTTGCAGATATCGCTTTACGTCCTTAGCATTTGTCACTTTTTTGTAGGGTCGAGTGCCCTGGACTATGTGGGTTTTTGTTCGGCGAAGATCTTTACACTCGCTTTATGTTGCTAGCCAAACTGATCTACTTGTGTACGGGAGCTTGACTGAACCATTCATAATATCTTGGACGAATAAGTTACGCACTACAGACATTTCCGAAGCTAAGACAAATGTGCAAATCTGGCAGGATTGTTCCGTGCAGTCTGGGGCATCGCGACTGGCAAAATCTGACTGCAAGATAGCAGCACCGGAGATGTGCTGAATGCGGACTTGATAACGGCTTGCTGTGGAAAGGAAGGAGAGAACTCTTGGGCTTGCGGAGAACTCGCCGCGTGCAAGTTTTTCATAAGCCTGAGCGCAGGGCTGGTTGTCCGTAAGAACACACGCGAAGCTTTTACATTGAATTATGAACGGGCTAAAGTGTTTCACTGCTGCTGCTATTGATAAAGCTTCTATTTCACATGGTAACCATAAGGCTTGGTTTTTGCGGAGACGAGCGCTGAAAAATCCGGCCAGATGTAATTTTTGTTGCGACTGATGTACAAAGTTGCTCCTAGGCCTTGACTTCGTAATGCCCCATCTGTTACAATCCAGAGGTCGTCATTGGGTTTTGGTAGTAAAATAGATTTGTTTGACATTAGCTTTGCTTGAGCACTTTTGAAAGCTGAAGATAGTTCTTCTGTCCAATTTAACTTGTCCTTTGATTCTTTCCCGGCCACTGCCTCATCGAGAGGGGCTAATGTATGCGAACAATCCTTGAGGACTCGGGAAAGAACTTTGTATGCTCCTATAAACGAACACAAGCCTGATACAGTTTGAGGAGCTGAACATGTCAAATGCGTTGTAATGCCGCGTGGGCTGGTTGTAAGTCTTCCGAGTTGCCAAGTCCATCCAAGTATGTTAGCACGTGAAGGTGCAATTATGGTTTTGCTTGGAGATAAACGTAGATCACATAATTTCAGATTCTGTAAGACTTTTCTCCAATTAGATAATAGGTCCTCTGGGGTGTTTCCCCCTATGTAGAGGTCATCTGCGAGTTTAGCCACTATACCCTCCTGTACATAGTCACCTAAAACACGACACGTCAGCTCTTCTAGAAAAGAAAAAAGAGGAGTTACTGGCTCAGTTATGTGGCAGAAGTCACTATGGAGCTATACAAAACATGAATATAAATAATATACTAGCACATATAACACATTACAAAAATATTTGATTGTAATACAATTACGATACCGACTTAGGACGGTCATTTAATTTGACAAAAGCCAAACAAATGGTGTGGTTAACCGGTTTACGGGCCCACCTTCCCACTCACCGTAACAGCAGAACAATCAAAGGACGTACATTTAAAAAATTTATAAATAATCCTCCATGTAAAGAACAAGGGTCAACGGGTATCGCATATTGAGAGGTCATAAAAATATAAACACGTAAGGTATTGTAAAACACATAATGATATAAAAATATATGCGACATCAACATGATAAACCGTGCTCTGCCAGTCTGAAAGCGAGCTAAGACCTTAGATCTGTAGAAGTCCCGACTAAGAGTCAGAGGGGACGAGGTTCAGGACCATGTTTCCTCTGAAAGAGGTTTGGACAAGGCCCGTCATATAGTCCCCACCGCCCTGTTAGTCAGCGTGCAACGTTCAAGTAAAAGTCTGCATAAGGCTGTAGAGGGGCCAAATACAAGACCTATAGTCTTTTTGATGATCGCAATGTCATATTGTCTATTTAGAAGACGTTTGACTATTTTATTACATGATAAAATAACGTTATCGGAGCCTTTTACTTTCCTTAGTTTATATACGAGATCACCGTAAAAATTAGGATGGGAAATTCCATTGGATACATAGTGTTGAAAGGAAATATTTTCAAATTTAGATAGAAGTTCTGAATAAAATCTGAAGAATTTGCCGAATGTTTTCTTAGTTTGTGATATCTGTAACCCTGAGTAAAAGTTTGGTAGTAATTTGTAAATTTCGTTCATGAAAGTCCAAAACATCGGTGCAGCCTCTGACAAATCAAACTAATTCGGACTAATAGAACCGATTTGGATCCCGGAATACCCATTGCACATCTGGCATATGCACGTACACCCTTGAACAGTATTTCCTAGATGACATTAAGAGCGGAATTTGGTAGTAAGTTTTTGTTAGGTCTGTAATGATAAGATAATTCCACTGAGCGATTTTGGCGAAGAGTGGAATCTACATCAGGCATTAGTGAGGGTTGTGGTTTACTATAGCGTCCTACATCAGTAAAGGCTGTTACTAAGCAATGATCTCCAGACGGCTTTTTGATGAGAAAGGAGGGGTTAACATATTCAACGTCAAGATTGTGATATTCAGGTCGACAGAAAACGCTCAGCTCTTCTAGATTGTCAAATATTTCCTGTAAAAAGCAGAGTTGATCTTTAGAGTATTGGGGTAATCTGCCCTTTCGTTGGGGAGGTTGTGTAGGCCCCATGTTGACTTTCCCCTCTATTTTTCCAAAATAACCATTGTAACCTGGGAAGTTAGTGTCAAATACTGGATCATATTCGCGCATAGTGTCCTTGAACTTTGACCTAATGACATCTGGAAGTATATTATCAGGATCCAAGTTGACAGATCTTGAATGTGGCGAATTGCTGTTGGGTGTGACATACTTAAGAGATTCAGATGTTGCTGATGAGAGCGAGTTGTTAGTGGGTATTTCTGGTATAAATGTAGAGCGAGCACGGCATATATGTTCATTTCTATGTAATGAAATTGGTGCGTCCGTGTCGTTTGGGATTCGTAAGACTCCTGAGATGCTTGTCATCAAGGACGGTTTTGGCCAGTCTCTCTTCTGGGGACCGCTGGTTGTAGAATTATGAGGTTCTACAGCAATAATGCTATTGGTCTTGGCTATGTCAGCAGGTAGGTGTAATTCTATGTATTCTCCGGGCCAAACGGTAGCAGATTGTGCAGGTCCTCTAAGAACACGATATACTGAATGTGAATTACTGTTGTTAATGCTTTTGTCATAGTTGAATGTAGATTTCCCAGCTATGGTGATTTGGTGATGTAGGGGTCGGATTGCAATGTCATTAAGTTCCATAAAGGGGATTCCGGCAAGTACTTCGGTTTCAAGATTGTTAACAACCAGGCTTTCAAAATGGAGTGTATGATTTCCGTGTCGTAAGTCGAATCGTGTTTCACCAACTACTTTGAGTGGAGAAGAACCATCAGCTTGGCGTGCGCTTTGAGTAGATTTTTGAATAAATAAATTCAATCTGGTAGCTAAAGACTCCTGGATCATGTTGCCTGTGGCTCCACTGTCGATAGTGAGTTCGAGAGGGTAATGACGATAGAAGGCATCTAAGTATGGGGATTGACGAATAACCACTCTGTTGGTAGCATGAGCCATGTCATTGGTAGAAGTGCTGTCCTCATCATCTATGATGTTAATAACCTCCTCAGAATAGTCTCCCATAATCTGACGAGCTCGAGCTAGGTACTGACGGCCCTGGATAGGGAGGTAATTGCAACGGCTTAAGAAATGGTTATGAGGACGCCCAGCACATTTACATAATGGACACGACTTTGAGAAATTCGGAGAATTAGATTGCTTGAGTGGTGTGAGGCGTTTTTGAGTATTAGGACGGAATTGTGATACAGCAGCTCGCATGGCCCTAGCTGCCTCTGTTCCGTGAATTTCCTCCAATAGCAAATCGAGGGCTTGAGATATTTCGGGTTTAATAGACGCTAATGTCCTGATCCGCAGTTCAGTCCCATACCGTTGTTTTATTAATTTAGGTAAATCGTTGTGGATTAGTCGGATCCATGTGAGGACAAAGAATTTTTCTAACGTTGGTGTGATCTCCTCATCTTCGTGGACGTTTTGTCCATGGTGGGAGATGTTGGAGTCGTGTCTCAATAGATTGTCTTCAGCGAACGCCATCAATCTTTGATACAAGTCTTCAGGGCGTTCATTTGCTTCTAATTTTATGTTGGAGAAGTCTAACAGATGAGCCCCTGTATTTTGAAAACCAAAATGTTGGCGTATTGTTTGCCAAATAAAGTTCATGGATGTTGAGGACTTAACTATCGTATTCCTAGAGATGACCGGGCAGAAACTAGCTATTTGGCCAAGCAGGAGTTCCAGCATATTGGCCTTTTGAGTTCTAGTTTTCCTAAGTAGCTCAGGGGTTTCCTCGTCATCATCTTGGAACCTTCGAAATTGATCCCCTTTAGTCTTTTTTTGTCCATCTGTGAGGAAAGGGGCGAAAATCTGATCTAGGGATGGTGTATATATAATGTTTTGCTTCCAGTTCTCAAAACTATTTACTGTTTCGTGTTTTGATAAGCACCACTGCTTCGGTGCACGCTGAGTACCTGCCATGCCGTTCGCGAATTTCCTCTGTACAAACCGTTTTTGTTTGGCGAGCTACACAACTATCATGAAGTAAATGCATGCAGCCCTTCATGATAAAAATGTAATTGAATTAGGTTTTACTCTATTAGTAATATTAACTTTTTAAACAATTTTCTTAATCTATATTAGATTCTTTTAGTCAAGTTCTAATCATAAGCCTGCCAAATTCTTTTATTACTTTAGTTTCAAGACATTCTTTGGCATTTATAACTTTTATCACCTATAAGCCTGTGTCAATTTGATCTGATCTTAACAGTGTCTTTTATCTTCCGCTGGTCAATTTATCCATTTACCCAATCTATCGCCGTAGAATTAATTTGTTGTTATAATTACTTTGCTATACAAACAATCAGTAGATTCTTAGAGTTTTTTAGACAGGGCCCACTAAGGGGCATTTACGCATTTTATTGTGTATTAATATAGGCGTATGTCATCAGTAAACCCTGGTTAACCTTCTATTGTCTTGAAGGGGTATTTTGCGTCACGGCCCATGAGAGGCCCACTACAGGGTATTTTAATTATCTTTACCTGTCACACTATAGACATTTGTTTATTTAACCTTCATGGATCCTACCTGGGTCACGTGTAATTTTGGAGAGTTAAGTGTCTAGCATCCAAAGCGTCACTTCATCGGTTTATTCCCGGAATGCCCACATTCTTTGATGTGCCGACCAACAGGTAGAGAAAAAGATATGGGCATTCCGGGAATAATTAAACTCGTTAAAACAACACACTCTGGTCTATAATTGGATTACCGTAAAACAGTTTTTATGCCCCCGGAATGGAATTCAGGGGAATCTAGTTTTTGTCCTGTCTATCTGTCTGTTTGTCTGTCTGTGAGTCTGTGGCACAAAACTTTAACCTTCGCCATAACATTTGAACCGTAAGTCACAGAGACTTCATATGTTGCATGTATCTAGAGGAGACTCAACTTTTGGTACCACATTTTTACCTTTTGACCTTGACCTTGACCTTTGACCTACTATCAAAGACGCCAACGGGGGCATTCGTGTTTCACAAACGCAGCTTGTTTATCAAATAAAAAGCGAAATAAAGTTTAACATTTTATTTTAGATGCATCAATAATAAGCAATGATAAACAAAATTTATACATGCATAAGATAATATCATAACATTTATATTATATACATAAGAAGACATTATCAATAAATTAAATGTAAGCACTAATTGATGGAGAAATGTCATACGTATCATGATATAGTTAAATGACAAAAATAATAGATTTAAAGTACATATATGAAATATAAAAGTCACTTTTATCACTATGTACCACTGCATCACTATCACTGTACGGTACATGTATCATTTTCACTATATCACTTACAAGTAAACATATTAATATAATATAAAATAAAGCATCTCTCAATTAAATATACTAATGAAACATATTAATGATAAATCATAGTATAGTCATCGTCCATTTAGCAGCTTGTACATCTCTCAATTAAATCTATTATATTACAATGAAATATAATGATAATAGAAAAATTATAGTCATCATCCATTTAGCAGCTTGTATCATTTAAATTTATCATATATTACAATGAAATATAATGATGATAGAAAAATTATGGTCATCATCCATTTAGCAGCTTGTATCATTTAAATTTATCATATATTACAATAAAATATAATGATGATAGAAAAATTATGGTCATCATCCATTTAGCAGCTTGTATCATTTGAATTTATCATATATTACAATAAAATATAATGATGATTTATGAATTCTACATCGTACATTTCTATTCATCTTATTAAGAAATGTCCTTTCATAATAAACAGTAGATTATTTGAACATTTACGGTAATGGGTGTAGATTAATTGATTAAAACAACACCTATTGTTCTTCCCGTGTGGGCATTCCGGGAATACATGGATTTTAAAAAGTGGGCATTCCGGGAAGACACCACTTCATCACTAGACTCTGAAGAATAAATGTGCAACTAAAAATCTACTCTCCGTCATAATTTCAGGTAGGACTCCTTATTGTACTTTGTATTTCTTGCAATTTTTATGTGTATATTTGTGATATAACTTACACAATTTTTCATATGTATGTTTTATATGTATCATGTTTTGTTTCAGTAATTGTCTTGATTTCTAGATATTATTCATATTGTACAAGTATTTGCACATGTATGTTGTGTAGAAATGGCTTACTAGAAGTTGTCGCTAACTTCTATTAGATACGAAAGTCACTGTCACAAATACTATCTTGCTTGATGCTGCACAGCAATGTTATCAAGTGATCAAACTTTAGATCCTTATGTGTTCACTAAGTTTGTAAGTATATAAATACTTTTATTCAGTAACTTATTTATTTTGTAAAGATCTATTTTTCAATCATTTAGTTAACTTTTTATAAATTTGTTCTTTCACTCTCCTCAAATACTGGTCTCTTGTAACAGCCAAGTGCTCTACTTTTGATCTAAATTTCCTCAATCATTTTTAACAGGTTTTACTAGTCAAATTAGTATTTCATATTTAATGTTCATTTCATTTGAAGTATGCATATTGTATTTATACCTAAATTAGGTCATTTTGACTCATACTCCGTGTTAACATCTGCCACATGACATATGTTGTGTGAAATTTGGTTGCCATGGAAACCGGCATCCTGGTAACCATTACATTATGTGTTTAACATTTAATGTAGGTGTTTTTATGCCACTTGATGTGTTTCACTTGAGTTATTATTTATAATATAACAATTGTTATGTAAATGACCTGTGCTATTAACCTTGTTGTTATGGTAACTTGTTATAATTTGTGAAAACTTCATGTTGAAATTTATATTTTATATTCATTATATGACTTCATTGCTAGACTCTGAAGAATAAATGTGCAAGTGACTAAAAATCTACTCTCTGTCATAATTTCAGTTTGAGAGTTCACCCAAGGAACTCAGTATTAGAGACCGTAAATAATTAAACCAGAAACCCCTGGTTGAAAAGCGAACCCTGTCATACAACTATGAAATTCGTGTGGTATTTGAATTCTACAGGGTGACGAAGGTTCATATGACGCTGCCACCACGACAGACAGGAGAACGCTTACCACAGGACTATAGATCAGGACAGACGAGATCAACTTTGACTTTTTATTAGGCACACAGCTAGAACACATACAATGAAATAATACAAAGAACCAATCATGGATCATGAGATCCGTAATATATAACATCTGGCGTAATGTTTACTAATTGATATCTTAAACTTCTAGTCTAATGTCTGTACATGTATATATCCCTGTTACTTGATTTAGAGATAATCTTGAATACGACAATTTCTACAGATTCATTATTATCAAGGCGACAGGAGATTTTAGTCTCCTATAATCTACTTAGTTATAAAATTAGATACCACAGTATAGATTTTAGTAAATCTTTTAAACTCCCAACTTTATACAAATGTTAAAGAATATTTCAACGAAATAATTCTCTCTCTCTCTCTCTCTCTCTCTCTCTCTCTTGTAACATCAAATTGATCTCTCAACTCAATACATGCTTTATATATAATACCACATGTTAATTTGATTACATAAGGTCAGGATTCTTCAGTGGAATCATACTGGATTTTCAGTCTAACAATCAGAATGCGAATCTGCAAGTTGAAAAGTTAAAATGGACTTCTCTATTTTGATTGGTCACTCTCTGCTCTTCTGTCTATTCTTCAAATGAGGCAGTATAAACTGATGCCTTGTGTTACTTCCGTTACTGTGGTGGTTCCTTATTCATTGATTGATTGATTTTTGTTCAACGTCACACCACGAATATTTCACGTATATGGTGATGCAGGGCATACAAATTTTGACCTTTGCAACGGACCCACCCGAAGCAGCGAGGGATCTTTAATGTGTCATGTATACCACGACACGGGGCCTCGGTTTTTACTGTCTCATCCGAAAGACGGGACACCGGCATGACCAGAGCGGGAATCGAACCCCGGCCTCCCGATCAGGAGTCCAGCGCGATACCACCAGGCCACACCGGCTTAGTTCCTTTTTCAAGTGTAACTGTAATCCCAATGATTACGGGTTTAGAGGGGTTACATTTTTTTGTTGGTCATTGCCCCCAATATTTTCATATTTATCTTTTCTTATCACATATGCCTTAAAATTAAGAATTAGACGGGGAAATTGATAATGATGTGTTATCTGTCCATATACCCACTGCCCTCTATTTGCATAATGTCTCATATTAATGAATATATATAGATTAGGAAACAGCATGGTTGTATTTGATGGATTTACTGTTATACATCATGATACCCAAGGTTTTCACTCCTCTCACTTATGCAGACAAAGAATGAAAAGCCATGGATTTTCGCACGGTGCCGTCATTGATTATATCAGTTCATGACTTTATATAAGTTTTACATAGGCTAGTTCAAATATAAGTTCAAATAGAAGAATTATATCAATTAATATTGCTGTAGCAATTTTTTAGGCATCGATTAGAGAATAATGGTCAAGTGCTATCCGATTTCTTATCCGACAGCCGCTTTTTCTCAGACGGTTTATCATTTCCTGCCTCCCCTCACATCTATCTGTCAAATAGAGTAGAAACTGAAGCCTCGAGTCTGGGTTAATGTTGGCCAGTAAAGATCACGCCGCTGCCGTATAAGTGCCATATTGGTGCCGCCACAATCTAAGTGAATTAATACTGATGTGGTGTGGAACCATAATCATCCAAAGTGCAGTCCAATCACAAATGTTACCCATGAAATGATTCAAGGACTAATTCATAGGTTAAACAATTTCACAAGAGTTGTCATTCTTTTATCTAGCAACAAAATCAGAGTTTCTGCAGCTTTATAAAACAGGAAAAGGATTATAGACCACCCAGAAATAATTATACAGTTCTACATTATAGCGGCAAAGCAAGTTTTTCCAATTTTTAATATTGCAAGGGGAAAACAAAATGGAAATATTTCGAGTAACTTTAGATCTATCAAATATTAACATTTGGAAGAAATACTATAATTTGTAGTCAATTACCAATTGCATCTTATAACTGCTTATATGAAGGAATGACGACATGAAGAAAACAAAACCAAGAGTGTCCGCACCTATGCATCCCATCTCACGTCAAGGTCAGATTCTCCGTATAACGCTGCACCTGAACGCGCTTTAGCATCCCACCTCATGTCAAGGTCGGATTCTCGATATAACGCTGCTCCTAAACGCGCTTTACCATTCCACCTTATGTCAAGATCGGATTCTCAGTATAAAGCTGATAAAATTGTAAAACCAATACTTTTATTTAATTGTGAAGTTTGGGGCTTTTCTAATACAGTGCTTGTGGAAAGACTGCACTTGAAATTTTGCAAACGTATTTTACAAATTAATAACTGTACACCTAATATCATGGTATATGGAGAACTTGGCAGATACCTTTTATCTATTAATATTAAAGTTAGAATGATTACTTTCTGGGCAAAGATGTTATGCTGTAATAAGCTATCTACTAACTTGTATACTCTTATGTTGAAAGATCTTCTGCCTCGGTCAATTATATCAAATCAATTTGAAATGAATGTGGTTTGTCATATATTTAGTTAAACCAGTCTTTTTCATAGTATTTTAAACTGGCTTAAAAATACTGTCTTCAAATCACTGTACATGTATAATCAATTTATCTAGACATGGAACAGCAACGTTTTTGATTCATCTAAAGGCATCAATTATAGAATATCTAAAACTGATCTTTCATTTGAAAACTATCTATTGAAATTGCTTTGGAAAAATTATTATGTCAGTTCAGAACAAGGAATTTTAAATTACCCATAGAGACAGGTAGATGGAAAAATATAGACAGAAATGAGAGAAAATGTAATATTTGTGACTTGAATGAAGTAGGTGATGAGTTCTACTACCTGTTCAGATGCACAGACACAGACATTTTTGTTGCCAGTAAAATTATATAAAGAAATATTATGTTAACCCTAACACTTTTAAGTTTAATTCATTGTTTACCAACAAAAGTTGTAAGACTTTGAATATTATTGTTAAATTTATCTCTGTAGTAAAAATCAGAGTTCACCCTCCTGGTTGAAATATTATCACACGCATGTGCTGCTGTTTTTACTTTTGTATGTATATATATTGTAATATAATATTTTCTCTACACTGTAATTTTATGTTCAGTTATGTTGTTGTTGTTGCTACTCCTGAATAGCGTCCCAACTATTGCCAAGGTCAGATTCTCGGTACAGCAGTGCTCCTGAACGCGCTTTAGCATTTCACCTCATGTCAGGATCGGATTCTCGGTATAACGCTGCCCCTGAACGTGCTTTAGCACCCCACCTTATGTAACGGCCGCATTCTCGATACAACGCTGCTCCTGAACGCGCTTTACCACTCGATATAATGTTGTTCATGAACGCCCTTTAACATCCCACCTCATGTTAAGGTCGAATTCTCGGTATAACGCTGCTCCTGAACGCGCTTGAGCGTGGTGTGACATTAAGCAAAATTCAATCAATCAATCAATCACTCTTTTCATCTACATGTACACCTAGCATTGTTTAACTAAATTTTAAAATAGCGAATATTTTTCTCACACTAAATTTCTGTGACTCAGAATTGCTAATAAAACTCGATTTTCAGTTAAATTTATAAGATATTATTAAATACTACGGGATTAAATTGATTTTTTTCAAAACTTGTGATGAAAGGGGAATAACTGAAACATGTTTTCAAGATTAACAGGATAATTATATTTGACAATAAATATGGTATTATGTTATGGTGTCTACCTTCCTGTAGAAATCGACGATATTACTAATATAAAAGAACAACTCTGTTCACAATCTGATTTATTTCACTATCATCACTTACTTTAAATCCATCATGTGTATTCTTGTGCATGCTTCAAATTCAAGGAAATATGCTCTACTACAAGCTGTTATAGTCAGCTTTAAATAAAATGTCTGACAACTTCCAGCACTACTTCTTTTTCTTCATGTCGTGACAAACCTATACTTAAACATATAGTGATCATGAAGTCTTGCAAATGACAACTTGCATTTTAGTCTTCTTATTTAAGTTAATATCTGCATGTGAATATGCTTGGAGAGCTTTGTAGAAATGGTGTCTATTGTACGATTTCTATTCAGTTTCCATAAGTCCAAGAGCCGTAACTCTTCCAACAAGAGGACAAAAATGGCCAAACATCTAACATACTCTATAACTTATTGATACAAATCTAAATTCCGAATTTCAGATCAGTAAAACCAGTGTTTCAGACAGACGGACAGACAGACTGACAGACAGACGGGAGCGGTAATTTTTGGTCCCCTCTGGTTTTACCGGTGTTGGGTTAATAAGCCACTGTGGTTCAGAAGATGAAGTCCTCTGTTCGTGAGCAAAAGGTCCCGGGTTCAAGTCCCGCCGTGGGTACACCGGTGTCCTGTTTGTCGGATGAGACGGTAAAAATCTAAGCTACGTGTCACGGAAGGCGTGGCACTGCTTAGGGTGAGTCCGTTGCATCAGACAGATGCAGTCACCATATACCTGAAACAATTGTGGAGTGATGTAAAACAATAATGAATCAATTAGCATTAAATCTAACAATATTCAGTGACCGATATCACAAGTTTCAGATTCTATAAATAATAAACATTACATTACTCTGCTATCTTTTTTTTTTTCGGTAACCCTTTACTATTTTATTATTATACATGTATATTATGTATTTCTATATATGTACGTGTATATGTAAATGTTTGAAGACGTGTATGTATATATGTATATGGGTGTTTTCATCTCCAATAGTAATAAGATGATGTTAAGTATTTCGTCGGCGATATCAAAACGCAAATTATAAAATTGTGTACAAGGAGAGAGCTTAATATAGGTATTTTTGCTTGCTGCTCAATCCTTAAAATTATCTATAAGGGAAGATCAAACCCTGACTTGACAGAGGAGAGAGGTTACCTTGAAGGACTTTTCCCGACAGAGAATCCAAGCCTGACTTGACAGAGGAGAGTGATTATCATGACGGACTCTCCTCGACGGAGGATCCAACCCTGACTTAACAGAGGAGAGTGATTATCATGGCGAACCTTTTCCGACGAAGGATCCAACCCCGACTTAACAGAGGAGAGTGATTATCATGACGGACCTTTTCTGAAGAAGGATCCAACCCTGACTTAACAGAGGAGAGTGATTACCACGACGAACCTTTTATGACGAAGGATCCAACCCTGACTTAACAGAGGAGAGTGATTACCATGACGAACCTTTTCTGACGAAGGATCCAACCCTGACTTAACAGAGGAGAGTGATTACCATGGCGAACCTTTTCCGACGAAGGATCCAACCCTGACTTAACAGAGGAGAGTGATTATCATGACGAACCTTTTCTGACGAAGGATCCAACCCTGACTTAACAGAGGAGAGTGATTACCATGGCGAACCTTTTCTGACGAAGGATCCAACCCTGATTTAACAGAGGAGAGTGATTATCATGGCGAACCTTTTCTGACGAAGGATCCAACCCTGACTTAACAGAGGAGAGTGATTATCATGACGGACCTTTTCTGACGAAGGATCCAATCCTGACTTAACAGAGGAGAGTGATTATCATGACGGACCTTTTCTGAAGAAGGATCCAACCCTGACTTAACAGAGGAGAGTGATTATCATGACGGACATTTTCTGACGAAGGATCCAACCCTGACTTAACAGAGGAGAGTGATTATCATGACGAACCTTTTCTGACGAAGGATCCAACCCTGACTTAACAGAGGAGAGTGATTATCATGACGGACCTTTTCTGACGAAGGATCCAACCCTGACTTAACAGAGGAGAGTGATTATCATGACGGACCTTTTCTGAAGAAGGATCCAACCCTGACTTAACAGAGGAGAGTGATTATCATGACGGACATTTTCTGACGAAGGATCCAACCCTGACTTAACAGAGGAGAGTGATTATCATGACGGACCTTTTCTGAAGAAGGATCCAACCCTGACTTAACAGAGGAGAGTGATTATCATGGCGAACCTTTTCTGACGAAGGATCCAACCCTGACTTAACAGAGGAGAGTGATTATCATGACGAACCTTTTCTGACGAAGGATCCAACCCTGACTTAACAGAGGAGAGTGATTATCATGACGGACCTTTTCTGAAGAAGGATCCAACCCTGACTTAACAGAGGAGAGTGATTATCATGACGGACCTTTTCTGAAGAAGGATCCAACCCTGACTTAACAGAGGAGAGTGATTATCATGACGGACCTTTTCTGAAGAAGGATCCAACCCTGACTTAACAGAGGAGAGTGATTATCATGACGGACCTTTTCTGAAGAAGGATCCAACCCTGACTTAACAGAGGAGAGTGATTATCATGACGAACCTTTTATGACGAAGGATCCAACCCTGACTTAACAGAGGAGAGTGATTATCATGACGGACCTTTTCTGACGAAGAATCCAACCCTGACTTAACAGAGGAGAGTGATTATCATGACGAACCTTTTCTGAAGAAGGATCCAACCCTGACTTAACAGAGGAGAGTGATTATCATGACGAACCTTTTCTGACGAAGGATCCAACCCTGACTTAACAGAGGAGAGTGATTATCATGACGAACCTTTTCTGACGAAGGATCCAACCCTGACTTAACAGAGGAGAGTGATTATCATGACAGACCTTTTCTGAAGAAGGATCCAACCCTGACTTAACAGAGGAGAGTGATTATCATGGCGAACCTTTTCTGACGAAGGATCCAACCCTGACTTAACAGAGGAGAGTGATTATCATGACGGACCTTTTCTGACGAAGGATCCAATCCTGACTTAACAGAGGAGAGTGATTATCATGACGGACCTTTTCTGAAGAAGGATCCAACCCTGACTTAACACAGGAGAGTGATTATCATGACGGACATTTTCTGACGAAGGATCCAACCCTGACTTAACAGAGGAGAGTGATTATCATGACGGACCTTTTCTGACGAAGGATCCAACCCTGACTTAACAGAGGAGAGTGATTATCATGACGGACCTTTTCTGAAGAAGGATCCAACCCTGACTTAACAGAGGAGAGTGATTATCATGACGGACATTTTCTGACGAAGGATCCAACCCTGACTTAACAGAGGAGAGTGATTATCATGACGGACCTTTTCTGAAGAAGGATCCAACCCTGACTTAACAGAGGAGAGTGATTATCATGGCGAACCTTTTCTGACGAAGGATCCAACCCTGACTTAACAGAGGAGAGTGATTATCATGACGAACCTTTTCTGACGAAGGATCCAACCCTGACTTAACAGAGGAGAGTGATTATCATGACGGACCTTTTCTGAAGAAGGATCCAACCCTGACTTAACAGAGGAGAGTGATTATCATGACGGACCTTTTCTGAAGAAGGATCCAACCCTGACTTAACAGAGGAGAGTGATTATCATGACGGACCTTTTCTGAAGAAGGATCCAACCCTGACTTAACAGAGGAGAGTGATTATCATGACGGACCTTTTCTGAAGAAGGATCCAACCCTGACTTAACAGAGGAGAGTGATTATCATGACGAACCTTTTCTGACGAAGGATCCAACCCTGACTTAACAGAGGAGAGTGATTATCATGACGGACCTTTTCTGACGAAGAATCCAACCCTGACTTAACAGAGGAGAGTGATTATCATGACGAACCTTTTCTGAAGAAGGATCCAACCCTGACTTAACAGAGGAGAGTGATTATCATGACGAACCTTTTCTGACGAAGGATCCAACCCTGACTTAACAGAGGAGAGTGATTATCATGACGGACCTTTTCTGACGAAGGATCCAACCCTGACTTAACAGAGGAGAGTGATTATCATGACGGACCTTTTCTGAAGAAGGATCCAACCCTGACTTAACAGAGGAGAGTGATTATCATGACGGACCTTTTCTGACGAAGGATCCAACCCTGACTTAACAGAGGAGAGTGATTATCATGACGGACCTTTTCTGACGAAGGATCCAACCCTGACTTAACAGAGGAGAGTGATTATCATGACGGACCTTTTCTGACGAAGGATCCAACCCTGACTTAACAGAGGAGAGTGATTATCATGACGGACCTTTTCTGACGAAGGATCCAACCCTGACTTAACAGAGGAGAGTGATTATCATGACGGACCTTTTCTGAAGAAGGATCCAACCCTGACTTAACAGAGGAGAGTGATTATCATGACGGACCTTTTCTGACGAAGGATCCAACCCTGACTTAACAGAGGAGAGTGATTATCATGACGGACCTTTTCTGACGAAGGATCCAACCCTGACTTAACAGAGGAGAGTGATTATCATGACGGACCTTTTCTGAAGAAGGATCCAACCCTGACTTAACAGAGGAGAGTGATTATCATGACGGACCTTTTCTGAAGAAGGATCCAACCCTGACTTAACAGAGGAGAGTGATTATCATGACGGACCTTTTCTGAAGAAGGATCCAACCCTGACTTAACAGAGGAGAGTGATTATCATGACGGACCTTTTCTGAAGAAGGATCCAACCCTGACTTAACAGAGGAGAGTGATTATCATGACGAACCTTTTCTGACGAAGGATCCAACCCTGACTTAACAGAGGAGAGTGATTATCATGACGGACCTTTTCTGACGAAGGATCCAACCCTGACTTAACAGAGGAGAGTGATTATCATGACGAACCTTTTCTGACGAAGGATCCAACCCTGACTTAACAGAGGAGAGTGATTATCATGACGAACCTTTTCTGACGAAGGATCCAACCCTGACTTAACAGAGGAGAGTGATTATCATGACGAACCTTTTCTGACGAAGGATCCAACCCTGACTTAACAGAGGAGAGTGATTATCATGACGGACCTTTTCTGACGAAGGATCCAACCCTGACTTAACAGAGGAGAGTGATTATCATGACGGACCTTTTCTGACGAAGGATCCAACCCTGACTTAACAGAGGAGAGTGATTATCATGACGGACCTTTTCTGACGAAGGATCCAACCCTGACTTAACAGAGGAGAGTGATTATCATGACGGACCTTTTCTGACGAAGGATCCAACCCTGACTTAACAGAGGAGAGTGATTATCATGACGGACCTTTTCTGAAGAAGGATCCAACCCTGACTTAACAGAGGAGAGTGATTATCATGACGGACATTTTCTGACGAAGGATCCAACCCTGACTTAACAGAGGAGAGTGATTATCATGACGGACATTTTCTGAAGAAGGATCCAACCCTGACTTAACAGAGGAGAGTGATTATCATGACGGACCTTTTCTGAAGAAGGATCCAACCCTGACTTAACAGAGGAGAGTGATTATCATGACGGACCTTTTCTGACGAAGGATCCAACCCTGACTTAACAGAGGAGAGTGATTATCATGACGGACCTTTTCTGAAGAAGGATCCAACCCTGACTTAACAGAGGAGAGTGATTATCATGACGGACCTTTTCTGAAGAAGGATCCAACCCTGACTTAACAGAGGAGAGTGATTATCATGACGGACCTTTTCTGAAGAAGGATCCAACCCTGACTTAACAGAGGAGAGTGATTATCATGACGAACCTTTTCTGACGAAGGATCCAACCCTGACTTAACAGAGGAGAGTGATTATCATGACGAACCTTTTCTGAAGAAGGATCCAACCCTGACTTAACAGAGGAGAGTGATTATCATGACGAACCTTTTCTGACGAAGGATCCAACCCTGACTTAACAGAGGAGAGTGATTATCATGACGGACCTTTTCTGACGAAGGATCCAACCCTGACTTAACAGAGGAGAGTGATTATCATGACGGACCTTTTCTGACGAAGGATCCAACCCTGACTTAACAGAGGAGAGTGATTATCATGACGGACCTTTTCTGACGAAGGATCCAACCCTGACTTAACAGAGGAGAGTGATTATCATGACGGACCTTTTCTGACGAAGGATCCAACCCTGACTTAACAGAGGAGAGTGATTATCATGACGGACCTTTTCTGACGAAGGATCCAACCCTGACTTAACAGAGGAGAGTGATTATCATGACGGACCTTTTCTGACGAAGGATCCAACCCTGACTTAACAGAGGAGAGTGATTATCATGACGGACCTTTTCTGAAGAAGGATCCAACCCTGACTTAACAGAGGAGAGTGATTATCATGACGGACATTTTCTGAAGAAGGATCCAACCCTGACTTAACAGAGGAGAGTGATTATCATGACGGACATTTTCTGAAGAAGGATCCAACCCTGACTTAACAGAGGAGAGTGATTATCATGACGGACCTTTTCTGAAGAAGGATCCAACCCTGACTTAACAGAGGAGAGTGATTATCATGACGGACCTTTTCTGAAGAAGGATCCAACCCTGACTTAACAGAGGAGAGTGATTATCATGACGGACCTTTTCTGACGAAGGATCCAACCCTGACTTAACAGAGGAGAGTGATTATCATGACGGACCTTTTCTGAAGAAGGATCCAACCCTGACTTAACAGAGGAGAGTGATTATCATGACGAACCTTTTCTGAAGAAGGATCCAACCCTGACTTAACAGAGGAGAGTGATTATCATGACGGACCTTTTCTGACGAAGGATCCAACCCTGACTTAACAGAGGAGAGTGATTATCATGACGAACCTTTTCTGACGAAGGATCCAACCCTGACTTAACAGAGGAGAGTGATTATCATGACGAACCTTTTCTGACGAAGGATCCAACCCTGACTTAACAGAGGAGAGTGATTATCATGACGAACCTTTTCTGACGAAGGATCCAACCCTGACTTAACAGAGGAGAGTGATTATCATGACGGACCTTTTCTGACGAAGGATCCAACCCTGACTTAACAGAGGAGAGTGATTATCATGACGGACCTTTTCTGACGAAGGATCCAACCCTGACTTAACAGAGGAGAGTGATTATCATGACGGACCTTTTCTGACGAAGGATCCAACCCTGACTTAACAGAGGAGAGTGATTATCATGACGGACCTTTTCTGACGAAGGATCCAACCCTGACTTAACAGAGGAGAGTGATTATCATGACGGACCTTTTCTGACGAAGGATCCAACCCTGACTTAACAGAGGAGAGTGATTATCATGACGAACCTTTTCTGACGAAGGATCCAACCCTGACTTAACAGAGGAGAGTGATTATCATGACGAACCTTTTCTGACGAAGGATCCAACCCTGACTTAACAGAGGAGAGTGATTATCATGACGACCTTTTCTGACGAAGGATCCAACCCTGACTTAACAGAGGAGAGTGATTATCATGACGGACCTTTTCTGACGAAGGATCCAACCCTGACTTAACAGAGGAGAGTGATTATCATGACGGACCTTTTCTGACGAAGGATCCAACCCTGACTTAACAGAGGAGAGTGATTATCATGACGAACCTTTTCTGACGAAGGATCCAACCCTGACTTAACAGAGGAGAGTGATTATCATGACGGACCTTTTCTGAAGAAGGATCCAACCCTGACTTAACAGAGGAGAGTGATTATCATGACGGACCTTTTCTGACGAAGGATCCAACCCTGACTTAACAGAGGAGATTATCATGACGGACCTTTTCTGAAGAAGGATCCAACCCTGACTTAACAGAGGAGAGTGATTATCATGACGGACCTTTTCTGAAGAAGGATCCAACCCTGACTTAACAGAGGAGAGTGATTATCATGACGGACATTTTCTGAAGAAGGATCCAACCCTGACTTAACAGAGGAGAGTGATTATCATGACGGACCTTTTCTGAAGAAGGATCCAACCCTGACTTAACAGAGGAGAGTGATTACCACGACGAACCTTTTCTGACGAAGGATCCAACCCTGACTTAACAGAGGAGAGTGATTACCATGACGAACCTTTTCTGACGAAGGATCCAACCCTGACTTAACAGAGGAGAGTGATTACCATGGCGAACCTTTTCCGACGAAGGATCCAACCCTGACTTAACAGAGGAGAGTGATTATCATGACGAACCTTTTCTGACGAAGGATCCAACCCTGACTTAACAGAGGAGAGTGATTACCATGGCGAACCTTTTCCGACGAAGGATCCAACCCTGACTTAACAGAGGAAAGAGATTACCATGACGTTGGAACCAACCCTGAGTTGTCAGAAGAGGTTACCATAACAGACTTTCCCGATGGAGGATCCAACCCTCACAAGACAGAGGAGGGAAGTTACCATAACATACTTTCCCCGACGGAGGATTTTATCCTGACTAGACAGAGTTGCGGGGCTACAACGATTTCCAACGCAGTTCTATAGCCCATTTATCTGTCGAAGCGGTCGGTCATGACGTCCACCTTAACCGATGACTAGTTGTCCTTGACCTTTGGATGATGAGAAAGCAAGTTACAGATCGTCACAGGTCGTAGAACAAAAATTCCATTAAATGTTAAATTACCAAACTCCCAGCAAGATTTACACAACATCCTACATCTTAGCTATATTTAATCCAAATATCAAAATGTTTGTCAGGCTTATCCGCCTTAAACTCGAGACAATCTTGCTGGAAGGGGGTCACCCCCAAAAATTGCCAAATTCAAATGTAAACCCCTTTTTGGGTAATAAAATCTTTATATTATCGAAATGAGATTAAAAAATTCATGATTTTACAGGAGAAGCAATCTTTATTTATAGATTAATCAAATAATTTCATCCAATCAAAGCCCCTGATACAATGAAATAGTAGTCTCTCTCTCCCTACATCACATCAGCCTATCACGTCTCTCGTTAATTACTGTTCTTTGACCTATAGAGACATTTATCTACTTTATCATAGTAGAAGAGCCCCTTTCAAACAAAAGTGTGTTGATTTCTGAATAAAATGACACATATTTCATGAAACTGAAATCCATGCAGTATTTCATGAGCAATGCTACTTTAAAGATGCCTACCCCCATCTGGAATGTACTGAAAATGGGTACAAATTTGGATTAGGGGTCATGTCTAAAGGGCCGGTAAATTGATAACACATTATGGCTTTTACCTTGTTTAGCCTTTCAGTTTTGTTCATTTTACATTGACTAAACACGTTCATATCAAATTTTAATGAATTTGTGAGTTGAATTAATTTTTGAATAATACTTTTGAAAGCTAAATATGCCATTTAATTTCTGTACAAAAATAGACATTCCATGGTGTTAATATTTCATGTAGAACTTTGAAGGTAAATGATGTTATACACAATTCGGCTTAATTCGGTGTGTTTTTAACTTGTACGAGGAAGATCATATGATAATTTTTATCGAAAATAAAAAAGAAATTGACACCGAATTGCGTTACTTTTTACACATTCAGGTTTCACAGTCTGCAAAGTAAAAAGTGCACAAAATCCAGAAAATTGGGTTAAACTTCTCTAAATACTGTCTCAAGGCTAGTTCAGATATAGGTATAGGAGAATTACAGCATTTTATACGACTGTCGCAGTTTTTCAGGCATGGATTGGGGCATAGTGGTCAAGTGATATCCGACATATTTTTATACGACAGTCGCTTTTTCTTAGATGGTTTATCATTTCTTGACCCCCCCCCCCCTTCCCCATCTTTCTTTTAAACATACCATATAAAATGAGAACCCTGAGTCAGGGTAAATGTTGACCAGTTAAGATCACGCCGCTGCCAGATGTCTCTTGTATACTGTTTTAAAAGGGCCAAACAGGTGCCGCCACAATCTAAATGAATTTGTACTGATGTGGTGTGGAACCGAAATTAAACAAAGAAAGTACAATCCAATCACATATGTTACACATGAAGTGAATAAAGTACTCAATTCATTGGTTCAGCAGTTTCACAAGAGTTGTCGTTCTTTTATCTAGTAACAAAATAGTAGTTTTGTATGTCTATATCTGTAGTTCTATAAGACAGGACAATGATTATAGATTGTTGATTGGTGTTTTACGTCGCCTTCAAAAATTTTTCTGTTATATTGCGATATAGAAGCAGGAGGTATTGACCAACCTCTTAAACATAGTGGCGCAACCCGGGAATCGAACGCGGATCGTCGGCGCCGCAAGTCAAGCGCTTAAACACTACACCAAGGCTGGCCCCAATAGATTATAGATCACCCAAAAATAATCATACAGTTCTACATTATAACGGCAAAGCAAGTTTTTCCAATTTTTAATATTACAAGGGGAAAACAAAGTGGAAATGTTTCGAGTAACTTCAGATCTATCAAATATTAACATTTGGAAGAAATACTATAATTTGTAGTCAATTATCAATTGCATCTTATAACTGCTTCCGGTATGTTTTTCTGTTTCAGGATATATATCGGACGATACGATCACCTTGTCAGCATGCATTTGATTAATAGTTATTTACGACATGAAGAAAAAAAAAACCCAAGAGTGTTCGCACCTATGCGTCCCGCCTCATGTCAAGGTCGGTACAAAGCTGCTCCTAAACGCGATAAACCATTCCACTTCATGTCAGGGTAGGATTCTCTATATAACGCTGCTCCGGAACCCGCTTTAGCATCCTAGTTCATGTCAGGGTCGGATTACCGGTATAAACGCTACTCCCGAACGTGTTCAGAATCCCACCTCTTGTCAGGTCAAATTCTCTATATAACGCTGCTCCTGAACCCGTTTAAGAATCCTGTCTCATGTCAGGGTCGGATTCTCGATTTAAAACTGCTCCTGAACGCGCTATAGCACCCCACCTCATATCAAGGTCGGATTCTCGGTACAACGCTGCTCCTGAACGCGCTTTACCATTCCACCTCATGTCAAGGTCGCATTATCGGCATAACGTTGCTCCTAAACGCGCTTTACGCTGCTCCTGAAAGCGCTTTGCGTCCTGTCTCACGTGAGGGCCAGATTCTCAGTATACATGTATCACTGTTCTAGAACACACTTAGGGTCCACCACTTTCATATCAGTCAGATTCTCCGTACAGAAAATGGAAGGGAAAGTCCTGTAACTTAATCTGCCAAAGATCAGTGGTCATGACAGATAACTCTGGTTTTGTATACAAATAATCCACGTGGCCACCATTGCGGTGAGTATTCCTGGTGTAGAAATATTACACGATATAACCACCGTGTAGTATAATTAATAGGAAAATCGATTTAAACTTTCTTTTCACCGGCGTGGCCTATTGGTATCGCGCTGGCCCCCTTATCGGGAGGCCGGGGTTCGAGTCCCACTCTGGTCATGCCGGTATCCTGTCATTCGAATGAGAGAGTAAAAACCGAGGCCCCGTGTCGTGGTATGCATGGCACGTTAAAAATCCCTCACTGTTCGGGTGGGTCTGTTGCAAAGGTCAAAATATGTATGCCCCGCATCAGGAAGATGCCGTCACCATATACGTGAAATATTCGTGGTGTGACGTTAAGCAAAAATCAATCAATCAATCAATCAATCTTTTCACCTACATGTACATCTAGCATGTTCAACTAAATTTTAAAATAGCGAATATTTTTCTCACGCTAAATTTCTCTGACTCCGAAGTGCTTAAAATCTCTTAAGTTATAATAATATGATGACAAATTATTAAACATTACAGGATTAAAATGAATTTTTTTCAAAACTTGTGATGAAAGGGGAATAACTGAAACATGTTTTCAATATTAATTTTTATTTTATACAGGATAATAATATTTGACAATAAATATGGTATTAAATTAAAGTGTCTACCTTTTTATAGAAATCAATGATATTACAAACTTAAAGGGGACCGGAAGAATGAATTTTTATTTCATGTTTTGAATCTACATATTACAAAAATAAAATACTCGCCATTTTTTTTTCCTGTCATCCATAGGTGTTGTAATCACGATCTAAACAGGTAAATTTTGTTGCAAAAACGAGTTGCGTGCCCTTACCTAAATCAAATGTTTTGATTGGCCAGCGGGATGTGACGTAATATCTACCCAAGCCATAACATAGTTACGCGGGGCTTATACGAAAATAGAGAAAAAGGAATTATTAGAATGGCATATCAAGACAATGACGACCACTTAGAACTCAGAGTAGCCCCATATCAGTTTGAACCAACCAAAAAACCTTCGGATAATAAAGACTCCTCTAGTTTGAGTGTGGAATCGAGCGGGAGTGACAATGACGACGTGATCAGCAGTCCTCGTGCCTTGAATGAATGGTAAGATATCGATCATTGTACTTGTAGACTAGGTGGTGGTTTCAAACCCTTATGACGATGATTACCTTAAAATTAACATATATTCCATTTGTTTTTTCAATGACATGCCTTTCTATTGTAAAACCCATGCCAGAAGCAGAGGTGACAGGTACCTCAACTCGTGAAAACAGAGCCTGAGGGTATTATTGTCATTGACATTTTTGGAAATCGATCAGTGTACAAAATAAGAATTGTTATTAGATAAGTATGTTATTAGAACAAGGGATGGGACATGTAGAGAGGAGCAGAACGATATTTAAGCTCTTTTCGATGCTAGTGCTGTGTTATACAGTGCCGGATCCAGGAGTTCATCTGGGGAGATTTTATCCAGGGTGAGGTTTTTTTAACCAACATTTTCAAGAAATTTTGCAAATTCACATAAATTTAACAAATTTTTCCCATCTGAGGGGGTTTTAATAACCCACTAATCCCCTCCCCCTGGATCCACCACTGTTATTGTCCCACAAAATTAAAATTCAAACAAATCTTAAACTCACAATGATTAAAAATTCACCATGATTGAATTTTTATGTACACTTGGAACTAGAGCATACATTTTTTTGAATAACCAATTCATATTAGATACTTTATGTCCTATTAAAGGAAAAGGTTACTGGGTCATCCACATTACAGAGATTACCATGGAAATACACAAAAAATATTGAAATGTATTTATATGAGCTACCAGGCAGATATGTACTAAAGTAAAGAGATCATGATTATGTTTATGCATTAGTCTAGGGTATACCTTTTTATGCCCCCAGAATGGAATTCGGGGGCATATAGTTTTTGTCCTGTCTGTCTTTGACTCTGTCTGTGACCCTATCAGATGACACCAAGGTTGATGACCTTGTGACCTTGACCATGACCTTTGTTCTAAAAATAACCCATTCTAGACTTTGTTGCTGTGGGGGGATCAGTGTTTCACAAATACATCTCTTTTTGCAGGTCAATTTCTCTGAGAAGTATATAATGTAGTTGTGTCCCTCACTTTTTTACACCAGTCACATGTACACCACTGAGCCACTTTACTAATATTTGAATTTTTTTGTAGGTGTACATGTGGTAATTGTGTTGTCATGCCAACTGACAGAGAAAACATGTGTTGCCAACGGTTTACCTTGTGTAGGGAGAAAATGGAGGCCAACCAGCTGAAATGTGTAACATTTCATGATGCATTTAGAGTTAACTGTTTGAACAGAGATGTCTTAGAGTTGGCTTTTTATGATTATTTGGACATCAATGGTCACATAGGGGATAAAGAACCAGTGCATCAGTGAGTACAAATAATTGGGTTATCTTTTACATGTACTTAAGCATATAACAGACAAAATATTATGACATGATTGCATTCTGTAAATTCAGAATTATTTATTGGGCTGTTTGTCAGAAACATCATTATCTGATCTACATTTCATGTTTAACTTCATATTTTTACAAATTGTCTCTTAATTGTTTTACACAACACTAATATAATGTAACTTTTTGATCTTCAGATTATACAGACACATTGCATATAGAAGATTTGCCCGTTGGCTTTGGCATAGATATGAGTAATTGACTCTGTCTGACTCTCAGCACTACTGGTATCTTCCACAATCTGAATTAAATATATTATAATCAAGTACACATAGATAAAATGTAGATGATATGATTTTTTAAAATCATCATTGTTCTGAAAAAATGTAACATTCTTCTCGGATACTTCAATCATCAAATTTATAATGAAAATTGATTAAAAATTAATATAAAATCAAAATTTGTTTCATTCTTTGAATGGTCTTGTCCTTATATGAAAATATATAACATAATGTTGTATTTCAAAAGTCCTCCACAGGGAAGTTAGTATATATAAGTAAAAAATAATAATCAACTCTGTAATGTGATCACAATAAATGGTACCACAACCTTCAACTGTGAATGCAGAAATTGGTATAAATCCATCATGCTCAAATGTGAACAAGATAAAGTATGATGGATTTGCTGTACAAATAATTAAATATATATGACAATTTAGTATCAGTATTGAAGAGATACAAAATGTATGATATGAAATTCATTACACTTTGAAAGAGTGATTGTTGACATTCATCAGTTTCATTTCTTGGTTCACTTGAAATTGTATGGATGATGCCAGACTCCTCATCATTTTTATCAAACTCTGCAAAGGCCTCTTCAAGGGTCTAAAAAATATTCATTATTATCATACAGTAAATGTTTTACAAATCTTATCATCAGCAAAAATATGACCCAAGGGCAATGTCACTCACCTGAGCTGCATTTCAATACTTTTTCAAAAGGAATATGTACATGTATGATGTTATAACCAAAATCATAGACAATGTAGAGATTATAAAACTTTTGTAATTTTTTTGTTGATTTCTCCACTTATTTAGTGGTAAAGCTGAATATATTATGTTTATGTAGGCATTTACATGTTTAAACTAAGCTCCATGACTATATGTACATGCAGTGATGTAAGTAAGCACCTAAATCTAAACTTTTTAAAACGCATGTACCAGATCTATTCCGATTATAAAATACTCGGATTATATCGATGTATAATCCAATCTAGTCCGAAATGTAAGACCCAAGCATGAGACTTGGGTCTGAATTTCTCCTATTCGGCTATTGAGAGAATCGACGGGAATGGAAAAAATCAAAATATTTTAAGTGACTTGTATTGTTGTAACTTACATTTCACTGTGTCATCTACTTATTTACATCCAAAACATAAATTCTTCTTTACCAAAAACATAAACAAAAGGCTTGTAGCAAGCAATTTTAAACCTTCTTTTAATCTCTATCAAAAATTTCCCCACTATAGTAGTTCTATTTTTAGATTACGGTAAATTCCAAATTGAGTGCAATAGGAGGAAATTCGGTGATAAAATGTAACAAATCACTTTATTTTGAACTTATCTCGGCCTTTGTGATATGAAAGGATTATAGTATAGATGTAAACGAGTGAATGACAAAGCAAAATGTGAGTAATATAAAGTTTTAATATTTTTCAAATTCCCGTCGATTCTCTCTGTACTGTATAGACTAGTATAGGCTATATATACGAGGAATTCAGAATCAGTATTGGGTCTGATATTACGGACTAAAAAGACAGAAAGTATGTAAAATGTATTAATTGAATTTAAAAGAAAAACTTATCCTACGATTCTCCCTTTTCTCAAAGGCTCGTCTTTTCGGCGTCGAATGGTAAGGCCTAGCAAATGGCGATGAAGTCGAAGAACGCTTCAGCCGATTTAGATTTTCCACATATTTGAATACTGTTGGGAAGGCTTCCTTCTCTAGTCTCAGTCTTTTCCGATCCGTAAATCCACAAACTAAAGCAATGTCTGGATTTTGGGTAAATCAGACTTTTGTAAAATGGTCTGAACACACAACAGAGTTCTTGTGAGGTGCCCATAACTTGCCAGTTCGTACATCCACACGATTAATTTTGGTAATCCATGTTTTTAGTAACTTCTTTTTATCATACGGAAAACGAAAAAAACTGCAGTTACTCCCAGGCCTATTTGTACACCCAACCACACAGCAATTCACCATTTCCCCCAATAAACTTTAAAACATTAATTTTTTCTCAGAACTTACTGTAACTAACTTATTATTTTATGTTTGGCGCTGGGTAGATATGACGTCACAACTACTTCGGAAAGTACGAGTCACGGAAAGTTGCGAAAGTTCCCGAAGTATTGAGAAGCAAATCGTTGCATTTTTACACCTTTATAAGAACAAATCGATAAAATTGGGATTACAGGAAAGTTTTATAGTCAAAGGAATTGTCATAAATCTACAATTAGAAAATCGTAAATTCATTCTTCCGGTCCCCTTTAAAAGAACAACAATCTGAATTATTTCACTATTATCAACTTTAAATCCATCATGTGTATTCTTGTACATGCTTCAAATTCAAGAAAATGAGCTCTACTACAAGCTGTTATAGTCAGCTTTCCATAAAATGTCTGACAACCTCCAACACAGCTTCTTTCTCTTTATGTCCGAAAACATGCCGTGCCAAAAATATACTTAAATATACAATAAAGTGATCATGAAGTCTTTCAAATGTCCCCTAACATCTCAGTCTTCTTACTTAAGTTAATATTTGCATGTGAATATGCTTGGGAAGCTTTGTAGAAATGGTATCTCTTGTACGATTACATACATACATGTCCCCCTTCGGTTTCCATAAGTCCAAGGGCCGTAACTCTTTCAACAAGAGGTCAAAAATGGCCCAACATCTAACATAATCTATAACTTTTTGTCAGACAGACGGACAGACAGACTGACAGACAGACGGGAGCGGTAACCTTTGGTCCCCTCTGGTTTTACCGATGTTAGACTAATAAGATATTGTCAGACAGACTGACTGACAGACAGAAGGGAGCGGTAACCTTTGGTCCCCTCTGGTTTTACCGGTGTTAGACTAATAATTTATTGTCAGACAGACGGAGAGACAGACTGACAGACAGACGGGAGCGGTAACCTTTGGTTCCCTCTGGTTTTACCGATGTTGGACTAATAAGTCATCGTGGCTCAGTAGATGAGGTCCTCTGTTCGTGAGCTAAAGGTCTTGGGTTCAAGTCCCGCCGTGGGTACATCAGACAGATGCCGTCACCATATACCTGAAACGATTGTGGAGTGATGTAAAACAATAATGAATCAATTAGTATTAAATCTAACAACATTCAGTGACCGATATCACAAGTTTCAGATTCTATAAATAATAAACGTTACATTGCTCTGCTATCATTTTTTTCGGTAACCCTTTACTATTTTATTATCATACATGTATATGTATTTCTATATATGTACGTGTATATGTAAATGTTTGAAGACGTGTATGTATATATGTATATGTGTGTTTTCATCTCCAATGGTAATAAGATGATGTTAAGTATTTCGTCGGCGATATCAAAATGCAAATTATAAAATTGTATACAAGGAGAGAGCTTTATATAGGTATTCTTGCTTGCTGCTCAATCCTTAAAATTATCTATAAGGGAAGATCAAACCCTAACTTGACAGAGGAGAGAGGTTACCATGACGGACTTTTCCCGACAGAGAATCCAAGCCTGACTTGACAGAGGAGAGTGATTACCATGAGGGACCTTTTCCGACGAAGGATCCAACCCTGACTTAACAGAGGAAAGAGATTACCATGACGTTGGAACCAACCCTGAGTTGTCAGAAGAGGTTACCATAACAGACTTTCCCGATGGAGGATCCAACCCTCACAAGACAGAGGAGGGAAGTTACCATAACATACTTTCCCCGACGGAGGATTTTATCCTGACTAGACAGAGCTGAGGGGCTACAATGATTTCCAACGCAGTTCTATAGCCCATTTATCTGTCCACCTTAACCGATGACTAGTTGTCCTTGACCTTTGGATGATGAGAAAGCAGGTTACAGATCGTCACAGGTCGTAGAACAGAAATTCCATTAAATGTTAAATTACCAAACTCCCAGCAAGATTTACACAACATCCTACATCTTAGCTATATATATATAATCCATATATCAAAATGTTTATCAGACTTATCCACCTTAAACTCGAGACAATCTTGCTGGAAGGGGGTCACCCCCAAAAATTGCAAAAATTCAAATGTAAACCCCTTTTTGGGTAATAAAATCTTTATATTAGCGAAATGAGATTAAAAAGTTCATGATTTTACAGCAGAATCAATCTTTATAGATTAATCAAATAATTTCATCCAATCAAAGCCCCTGATACAATGAAATAGTAGTCTCTCTCTCTCCCTACATCACATCAGCCTATCACGTCTCTCGTTAATTACTGTTCTTTGATCTATAGAGACATTTATCTACTTTATCATAGTAGAAGAGCCCCTTTCAAACAAAAGTGTGTTGATTTCTGAATAAAATGACACATATTTCATGAAACTGAAATCCATGCAGTATTTCATGAGCAATGCTACTTTAAAGATGCCTACCCCATCTGGAGTGTACTGAAAACGAGCAGAAATTTGAATTAGGGGTCATGTCTAAGGGGCCTGTAAATTGATACACTTTATGACTTTTACCTGGTTTAGCCTTTCACTTTTGTTCATTTTACATTCACTAAACATGTTCAAATCAAATTTTAATCAATTTGTGAGTTGAATTAATTTTTGAATAATACTTTTGAAAGCTAAATATGCCATTTAATTTCTGTACAAAAATAGACATTCCATGGTGTTCATATTTCATGTAGAACTTTGAAGGTAAATGATGTTATACACATTTCGGGCTAATTCGGTGTGTTTTTGATTTGTACGAGGAAGATCATATAATACTTTTTATCGAAAATTAAAAAAAAAAAAAAAAAAAAAAAAAAAATATATATATATATATATATATATATATATATATATATATATATATATATATATATATATATATATATATATATATATATATATTTATATATATATATATATCGATTTGCGTTACTTTTACACATTCAGGTTTCACAGTCCACAATGTAAAAAGTGCACAAAATCCAGAAAATTGGGGTAAAGTTCTCTAAATACTGTCTCAAATGTCTTAAATATCCAATACAATGAAAACATATTAGTCATCCATGCAAAGTACGCAAAATTAATTAGTCAAAATTTTGAAAATTTTAAATCATCCCCTTCTTTTCTAGAAATTTCAAAATTCTAGGCACTTTGAATCAAAATTTGGGGCAAATTTAATATGTTTTTAGGTTAAATGGACAAGAAAATGAGGTCAAACTGCATTTTTGAGAAATATAGTATATTCCATTTCCCATAGAGTCCCATGTTAAATTACCTAATTTCCAGCAAGATTTACACAACATCCTACATCTTAGCTATATATAATCCATATATCAAAATGTTTGTCAGAACCTCCTCTATCAGAATTTTGACAGTTTACTACCTTATTTTCGAGAAAATCATGTTGGAAATTAAGTTGATTTCCAGATATAAATGTCGACTTGTCAAATGCCCTTATCGACATCTCCAAAACAAAAACAAAAAAAAACCCAAAGAAAAAAAACCCCCGAAAAACAACCCCCCCCCAAAAACCCCCAACGTATATATATACATGTATATATATATATATATATATATATATATATATATATATATATATATATATGTCGACATATCAAAATAATTATTTGACAAATAGACATGATAATTTAATAATTGGATGGCAAAAACCTGTCACCAAAGGGATCAGGTTATAACTGATTTATTGACGTCAAAAGAACAAATAACATACAACGCGATCTCTCTAATCCCGCTTCTTGCATTGTACTGATCTGTATTTGTTACTTATATCCCATCAAGAGTATAAATCTCCTCAGCGACAGAATCTACTTCGCAAATTACAACATGTGTGAACTATGTCACTGATCCATCTGATGATGTGCAGGTCGCATGATCCCATACAAAAGGACGATTCATCGATACGTCAACAGTATGGCTCTATCACGGTATTCGTGGCCCCGAAAAAAAGCTCCAAATCATGCTCCAACTGCATTCGGATAACCTCAATTATTTCAGTCGCACACTTGACAATAAGGCTCGTAGGTAAGCGAAGTGATAATGGCCGTTTTGCAAGGAAGGTACAGCCATGATACATCACACAAATCACGTAAATAAATACAAAATGAGGTTTGGTATTTGTTTACTTTTAAATTGATGTGGATGTTTACTTCATATCCTTTTTTCCTTGTATAGGTGATCTTTTTTTTAAATGGACAACTACAAAACAACAAAAATACTCAAATAAAAGTGACAAATTTTCAGAGGCATAAATGAAAATAGTATGGCGACAAGAACAACAATATCTATGAGGAAAACACAAACAAAAGTACATGCTGAATTAATCATCTGTTTTAGAGTAACCGGAAAATGATGAATAGGAAATACAGAATATGTCGATTAAATTCCTGTAACGTCGAATATTTTCAGGAGTCGATACGGCATTTGACAAGTCGACATATTATCTGATTATCAAAATAATTTTTAAAGAAATTTACATTTGACATGTCGACATACATTTCTGACAAGTCGACATACATCTCTGACAAATAGACATACATTTCTGACAAGTAGACATATTTTTCTGACAAAACGACATACATTTCTGTCAAGACGACATACATTTCTGACAGGTCAACATACATTTCTGACAGGTCGACACGAGTTGCTGAAATATACGTAAGATTTTTAAATGCCTTTAACTGCATAACAAACACGAATCATTATGTGGTTAACAATACCAAAACCCTATAAATTTTCCAGCTGTCAAATCAATGAAAATATATCAATATTCAACTGGGTCTGCATTGTAATATCACCAAATAAAATATAGAAAAATTAATATTTTTTATATTATAGTTTTACGTCATACCAAGATTATTTCCCTTAAATGACAGCCGCATCTGTTTGATGCATTGCACACAAATTCGCATCTATGCAACGGGTGTTATAGTATAATTCTAAAGTTGAAACAAACATTATGTGGATAATGTGGGAATTGGTGTATATATTACCGAAAAAAAGAGAAAGAACTTAGTAAGGAAGCCAGTTCGTGCCACGTTATATGTTTTTATCTCGTAGTTACGAGAAAAAAATCTCGGAGTTACGAGAAAAAATTTTCGTAGTTACGAGAAAAAAATCTCGTAGTTACGAGAAAAAAATATCGTAGTTACGAGAAAAAATCTCGCAGTTACGAGAAACTGCTAGTGAAACACCTCCCAGAGGTCGTCCGTTCAAAAAGGAATGGCGTGATCAGGGTATCGGCCGGTGGCAGTTAGGCCAATGTCGGCAGCAGTTTGAACTTTATAGCTTCAACAATGGCGCAAAAGAAGTCTGGAAAACTGAAAAATGACGGACAAACAGACAGACGGACGGTGTGGGAACTGAAGTCTCCTCCAGCCTTTGACCGGTGTAGGAGACTGATAAACTGCCCTACATGTATACCACTTATCTGCACACAATTTAGAGAGCCGTCAGAGTAGTCTGCGAAGCATATAAGCGCATAGGGATCACATCGTCTTGTGTCTGTCCATCCGTGCGTTTGTCTTTTTGTCAATCCGTCTGTCCTGAGTCACATTTTCAGACGGTATTTACACTTTCGCATAAATGCTTCGCTTGTAATACACGTGTTTTCTATTCTCTGAACAGTTTAGTTAGTGTTATATTTAACTTTAGGTTCTTTTTCGCTACCATACATTGCAAAACTCCATTCAGTTCCTACTGACAATTTTTGATAACAGGCGTACTGATTGAAGTTTTTCTCTTAACTACGAGATTTTTTTCTCGTAACTACGAGATAAAAACATATAACGTGGCACGAACTGGCTTCCGTAACTTAGTGTTTTGATTGATAGAAACAAAATGAATAAGAAGGAAATGGATAACAGAAAATTAGGGTTATGAAGGGTTACTGTGTATATATATAGTCTCAACAGTGCTTACAATTTAATAGTTTTCATTTTTGAACTTAACTGATTTAACCTCTTTTCATCAAAGTACGGAATCGTCCACACCATATACATGTCTCGGTACTGGCTCGTAATAATAGCAACACAAGGCACAAAAACCAACATTTCAATTAGAGAAGCACTTATACACGTGCATAAGACATCTTAATGGTCATTGGGTTTATTGACTATATTTGTATTTGGTACAATAAATCAGTACTATAACACTGAAGGGAATAGCTCTCCGCCCTGTTATATCAAATCGTTTTCATTTCTTTCTATATCAAGTTTTATTCCTGAACTAATATTTAGCGAAGCATTTATTGCCGAATGGCTTTTTTAATTGGACACAATAACAAAAGTAAAGTCCAAATGTTCATTTCTTTTCTTAAAATATCATTGAAATTTTATCATTTTCTATTTACAGTCCAAAGCATAGTTTACAATTTTTTCCACTTTATAAAATAAACTAAACAGTCCTTAACAAATGTTTTCCGTCTTTGTTAGTATTTACTTCTTAATTGCACACTTTAAATCAATTTACTGATTCACAAGAAGTTTTGTTAGTCGATTAGTTATTCTGAAAATTCAGTAATCTCTAGCTTTTGAGTTATATATTAGAATATGAAAACACATTGTTCCACACACTCGACAACCGGTGGATAAGCCTTTCTTTTGTTCGGAAGGAAGCTCCTTATCCTAAAACATAATTTAGGATGGTCTTTTAAGCCTTTATCACTACACCCTGGGACATGTACTACTCGTTGATCGATCCCGAAAATTTACTAAACGTATTACTTTAATTCGTAATATAAATAATCACTTTTATTTGATACAATTTATTTAGGGACATCTACTTAATCTTTCGAATTCAGTGTTTACTTTTGACGAAAGTAAAACGTACGTCACTATTCAAGTATATTTAAATATCAATTGCAATCAAACATTTATTAAGATAATACTTCATTAGTTGATACCTCCAAACTTTATTATATCTCATTTTATTTTTTTTTCCTGAAACGTCTTAATAATTTGTTTAAGTAATCAGTAAAATTCAAACACTGAATAGTAAGAATGTCGAAAGATACGATAGAGGTCAATCACAGATCAAGGGAGGAAATGGAGGTAGGATCAGGTACCACGGAGGAAATGGAGGTAGGATCAGGTACCACGGAGGAGTAAGCATTACCTTCCTAGTGGTAATTCCTGTCGTTGGCCCTTTGTAACGGTTAAGTGAATAAATTAAGTATACAGAACAGTGTTCACTGTGTTACTTGGAAAAACATACCGTGCTGTCTGGTTACACCCGCCGTAAGCGTTAGGGTTAACTGAACTTGTTAATTCTGTAGTCACAATATTCAATGGTATCAGGAGTGAACATCCCCTGTCGACTGATCACACCCGCCCTAAGTTAGGGTTAACTGAACTAGTTAATTCTGTAGTCACAATATTCAATGGTATCAGGAGTGAACATCCCCTGTCGACTGATCACACCCGCCCTAAGTTAGGGTTAACTGAGCTAGTTAATTCTGTAGTCACAATATTCAATGGTATCAGGAGTGAACATCCCCTGTCGACTGATCACACCCGCCCTAAGTTAGGGTTAACTGAGCTAGTTAATTCTGTAGTCACAATATTCAATGGTATCAGGAGAAAACATCCCCTGTCGACTGATCACACCCGCCCTAAGTTAGGATTAACTGAACTTGTTAATTCTGTAGTACAAATATTCAATGGTATAAGGAGTGAACACCCCCTGTCGACTGATCACAACCGCCCTAAGTTATGGTTAACTGAACTAGTTAATTCTGTAGTCACAATATTCAATGGTACCAGGAGTAAACATCCCCTGTCGACTGATCACACCCGCCTTAAGCCCTTAGTAAGGGTTTACTGTGCTTATTTATCCTATAGTGATAGTATTCAACATGTCATTCAGTTTGATCATCGCCATCCGACAGATAACACCCGTCATAAGGCCATACGGTCAACTGAGCTAGATAATCCTGTAATCATAGTGAGTATTTACTATGTTAAAATGAGCATATACACATAAACACTACTTAGCGTTTGAAATTACAGGATTTTTTTTGTTTTTTGTTTTTGTTTTGTCTTTCGTTTTATTATTATTATTATTATTATTATTATTATTATTATTATTATTATTATTATTACTTTTATTATTATTATTATTATTGTTTTTGTTGTTGTTGTTATTATTATTATTATTATTATTATTATTATTACTTTTATTTAATAGTATTGTATCTTGTTAGTTATACTGTTATTATTATTTGGATAGTTCTTAAAAATAAATGTTTAAAACGTTTTACATTAAAACAAACATTATTTTTTAAAATACATGTACTACATTGATTTGCTAAAAATCATCATCAGATTTTTTAAATTTGTATATCCCATTTCGCAATCACTGCGTTGACATTTCTAAATACATTTGTATTTAAGGAAATTATCTCTTTATTCAGGAGTAAAACCTCACATTAAACCTAACCTATCGAACCCATTGTCGTGCATATAATTTTGTGAATACGAGTGTTTCTCTTTCATGAAACTTAGACACAAGTTCAACAGTGGGGAATCAAGTCCACCGAAGGACAGTTTAATCCCCCCTACCATCCGCATTATGACGATCAAGGAATTTCGTTGATAGATACAGGCATTATGACGATCAAGGAGTTTCCTTGATAGGTACAGGCATTATGACGATCAAGGATTTTCCTTGATAGGTACAGGCATTATGAGGATGAAGGAGTTTCCTTGATAGGTACAGGCATTATGACGATGAAGGAGTTTCCTTGATAGGTACAGTCATTATGACGATGAAGGAGTTTCCTTGATGGATACAGGCATTATGACGATCAAGGAGTTTCCTTGATAGATACAGGCATTATGACGATGAAGGAGTTTCCTTGATAGGTACAGTCATTATGACGATGAAGGAGTTTCCTTGATAGATACAGGCATTATGACGATGAAGGAGTTTCCTTGATAGATACAGGCATTATGCCGATCAAGGAGTTTCCTTGATAGATACAGGCATTATGCCGATCAAGGAGTTTCCTTGATAGATACAGGCATTATGACGATACAGGCATTATGACGATCAAGGAGTTTCCTTGATAGATACAGGCATTATGACGATCAAGGAGTTTCCTTGATAGGTACAGGCATTATGACGATCAAGGAGTTTCCTTGATAGGTACAGGCATTATGACGATCAAGGAGTTTCCTTGATAGATACAGGCATTATGACGATCAAGGAGTTTCCTTGATAGGTACAGGCATTATGACGATGAAGGAGTTTCCTTGATGGATACAGGCATTATGACGATCAAGAATTTTCCTTGATAGATACAGGCATTATGACGATCAAGGAGTTTCCTTGATAGGTACAGGCATTATGCCGATCAAGGAGTTTCCTTGATAGGTACAGGCATTATGACGATCAAGGAGTTTCCTTGATGGATACAAGCATTATGACGATCAAGGAGTTTCCTTGATAGATACAGGCATTATGACGATCAAGGAGTTTCCTTGATAGGTACAGGCATTATGACGATCAAGGAGTTTCCTTGATGGATACAGGCATTATGACGATCAAGGATTTTCCTTGATAGATACAGACATTATGACGATCAAGGAGTTTCCTTGATAGATACAGGCATTATGACGATCAAGGAGTTTCCTTGATAGATACAGGCATTATGACGATCAAGGAGTTTCCTTGATAGATACAGGCATTATGACGATCAAGGATTTTCCTTGATAGATACAGACATTATGACGATCAAGGAGTTTCCTTGATAGATACAGGCATTATGACGATCAAAGAGTTTCCTTGATAGATACAGGCATTATAAAAATATTTCTATAATACGATGAAACTGACATGCTGTTGAATTAACTTTGAAGCCTCCCTTGGGTAAAGCTTATTCAGTAATACAATACATTAGACAGGTGTCGCCACTATAAAGTGTTATTATCGTTGTGCAGTGTTAAACAAAATACAATCCAAGTCCTCCAAATTGTGCCGTCTATATCCACGTCCTGCTTGGTTTGAAAGTATATGAAATATAGAATTTTAAAAGAGTAAATTTATCGTGATGAATTTTGTTTACAAGACGCGCACTTCGACAAATGTTTTCTCTTCGGTGACGTTCATGGTCTTACTGTGGAAGAGAAACAAGATGAAGAAAAACATCTTGAACGATTTTATTTATAGTAAAACATGCAGATGATTGTAAGGCATAATGCTACTAGTACAATATTTCGTATCTTGCGTCGAGAGCCGCATATGAAAAAACTTAAACGAGAGAAAAAAACCATGGAGATAACCCAGAGAGCCGCGATGGTGTATTATGTGCAAATATTGTGAAACTCATGGAGAATATATGATGTTCTATGGCGTTCTTGTCATTCTTAGTTTTCATTTTTACTTGTGACGAAACTGCTATGAAATTGTGGAGTACAAGTTCTCGCCCAATATCTTTAGAAGAGAAAACAGAAGACATCTGAAAAAGCTGCATGACACAAATCACCAAGGACATTCACACAAAACATAATAATAGTGAAATATACACGAAAAACAACATTACAAAAATATTCGATTGTGCTGCGGTAACGACAATCTGTTTAAAACCGTATCTTTATTCCGCTTCTCTATTTGTCCTATTGCGGATAAAGATCTTGCAAAAACCCGTAAGGGGTCATGTTCTGGTGAACTCTAATTTTCAGTCAATCAGTAGGTCGGCTACAAATTCCTAGGAATGAAATTAATATTGAACATTAAATTAAACAGTGTTTGTTACATATTGCGTCACTAGCTATAGCACGTGCCTGGCCGGGTCATTGATTGGCTATGGGAAATAACTGTTTCGGTGACTAAAACGTCATCAGAGTTCATCAGAACATGACCCCTTACTGGGATTCGCCAGATCTTTATCCGCAATGGGACAAATAGAGAAGTGGAATAAAAATATGGATTTGATCAGATTGCGGTTACGATACCAACTTAGGACGGTCAATTGAAGTAACAAACGCCACTCAGTTGGTGTGGTTAACAGATTTACGGGCGCCCACCTTCCCACTCACCGAAAAAGTATCACAATCAAAGGACACACATTTAAAAAAAATTATAAATAATCCTCCATATAGAGAACAAGGATCAACAGGATTCTCAAGAAAAACTGTCACTAAAATTTTATTAAACAGGAAACATTTACAGAAAAATATATGTTGCTATCAAAATATGTAAGGCGACATCAAAATAAGTCAACAGTGCTCTGTCCGTCTGTAAGCGAGCTCAGATCCTTGATCAATAGGAGTCCCCACTAACAGTTAGAGGGAACGAGGATTAGAAAAGGTTTGGACAAGGCCTGTCATAGATTCCCTACCGCTCTGTTAGTCAGCGTGGCGCGCAACGCTCAAGCAAAAGTCTGCATTGGGTTGTAGAGGGACCCAATACAAAAACTATGGTCTTAGCGATGATCTCGGGGTCTTATTCTCATAATAACTCTCTGTAGCAATAATATATCTAATGCTTCAGTCGAGTTGTTGTAAATATATAACTGATTGCATTTCTCTATGGCTGTGAAATGAATAAGGTAAGCGGAAAATATTGGTCATTTATAGGTAAACATAACGACGACCGGAACGCCTCAAACCCTCCAAACCCCGTATAGGCGTTGTGGGTAATCTCATAACGCTACAAATGCATCGACAACACTACATCTGCGCAATGGCAACAGTATCGCAGCAAAACATACGTAGTATACACGACACACACACAAAAAACAATAACGTCAACACCATTCGTATGACCCGAGCGATGATGGATAAGTAAACTACGCTACACATACGCTGTAGCAAAGTAACGTCAAGTTTTAACTAAAGCGTTCGCACGTTTTCAAAGTTCCAGCTGCGTCACGTCCACATGCCCTTGGTTATACATGTATTTCTACAGTATACACAAAACGTACGTACCACAAATCCAGTACTCGATGCTTCTGTACTGACCCGAAATGTATACGTCCATTCACTGTGGCTAAAGTTGGCAAATTATTCTAACGTCAAGGAGTACCTCCTCAGACACAGCTCTGTCCTAAGACTGGCTCTTTTGCTCTTAATATAAGGTCAGTTTTTGGTAATAAGTTTACTCTTCAAATATTTACGCTTTGCATTACCACAGTTTGGCTTTGGGCATCACTGAAGAAACATAAGGTATCGAAATAATATGGTGCACTAACTTTATACACGCAAATATGTTGTGATATTTATATATGTATAAATGCTGCCATGTGTGTGCTACATATTTCATCTGCAGTTTTAACATTACGCCGTGCTCATGGTCACGCATCCAAGAGCTACAAAAACATGCATTGCTATGGCGTGTACCCTGATACGTCGTGCCTACACAAGCCTGATACGCCAATGCGTAAGAAGAGAATTAGATTGGAACAATGCAATCGTAAGTTAAATGATGCTACATGTAGACCAAAAAAAAAATGACTTCCATAAATGATTAACTTATCATGGACATCAATGTCGACTTGATGATCTTAAAGATAGTCTTTACATGTTATTGTTATATCTGTACACAAAACCATATCAATTTTATTCAATATTCAATCGACGGGATACGAGTTGATCCCCTTATATTTCCTTTCTAATTCATCCAAGTTTATATGTCAATACAAGATGTCGCAAGTATAATACAAGAATTAATACCTATACCAATAGTCAATTCATATAATTGAATTACAAGAGGCAACTAAGTAGGCAAATATATACATATCGCCTGTTAATAATTATCATCAAATACTGCAGCATTGTTGTTGGGCAAGGAGATATCCTACACCGTTGATTAATTGTCATTGATGCACGGCAGCTGTCACTCTATCAATTCTATGAGAGCTGGATTCCTGCCCCTATACGCCGCAGATGGGGGGTATTGATTAAAAGTCAAAATCGTTAAGAATTATTTATCAGTTATTATATTGCACACTATCTTTTTATGGTGATATTCTGAAAATAAATGATTTTGTATTGATACTGTACGTCTTTCTATGACCTGTGCTTTATTGAACAACATGCTATAGTATACACAACAATTCTGAAAATTGACAATATTGGATTGACGTATATTTATATATTAACGTTGTGGAGTAAGAAGAATTTATGTGTGGTAAAAAAAAAGAATAATAAACGTAATATTGAACCCGGAATTTAATTCGGTGTTTTTGTACCGACGTGAAATATATACTTAAAATTTTCAGTCAAGAAAAATCACGTTTAAAATAAGGAGCATTTCCTTCATGCATAGCTCTGTCCTTAGATTGATTCTTTGGCTCATTTTTGCCCACTTTGGTTTTAACTCTGCGCTTCAAATATTTGTATTTTATTAGAATTCCAATCATTCGTCCATGAGCATCACTGAAGAGAGACACAAGTTGTAGAAATCCACATTTGGTGCACAAAATTATAACGTATATGTTTGGATATTTAATATAGATGTATTGTACTGATATATAATACATCATTGGCGGAATTAGAGGGGGTTGCAGTAGTTGCAACACCCCCTTCCCCTTTTGGTCGGAAAATTTTACCAAAATAAGAATATTTTTGAGATCTTAACATGAGATTAAATGACCAGGAGAAGTAAGCAGCTATTTCTTATTGTTTATTGTATTATCTATAACCATATACATTTTTGTATATATATATATATATATATATATATATATATATATATATATATATATATATATATATATATATATATATATACATTATACTGTATACAATAAAACGAATTCTAAGTAAATTATTTCTCCCTCCCTAAAAGAAATATTTTTTTCAATCAACAATAAAGGAGCAACCATTACTTTATTGTGAGAGTGTTTGTGTGTGGGGAGTTTCTATTGAACTATGCATTCAAGAGTTGTAACAAAAGGAGGATGGTTGCCGGTGTGATGACTTTGTCCTGTGTCTGTTTGTCAAGTGATCACTCTCACATTTCGGTCTATTATTTCTTACATAGTTTCATAAATCTGTTAAACATGCGGGGCCCTTTAGGACAATCATTATGAATACAACATTTTCAAACTTACTACAGGAGACTCTGATGGCATCTTTGTAAGTTACATTCGCAGAAAAGGGGGCAGTTGCACCTGTTTTCAGCTAAATCAATTACTAATGAGACTATTTATCACTTCAGTTGACCGTCTTACAAAATCCGTACTAAAAGCAGATAATACTGTATATGTGAAGCGCATACCTTAGATATTGTATTGGATTTGTGGGCATTGCCATACAACATAATCAGATACCTCCGAAATTCTATAGTATGTTTGCTCTGTCAGAAAATACAATAATAGAATAATGAAATAAAGGCAAACGTCTCAAAGGTTAAATTCATGGTCTATGTACACACGTTTCTTCTGAAATTTTGTAGTGGGTTATGTGAAAGCTCGTGCTGAAATCATTGTCCATCACGCACTGAAAGACCATCATACTGAAATCATTCTTTGTTGTTTATATGAGCGTTTCATATATAAGATGATTTCATTGTCATACCTTATGGAAAAGAGTCTGAGCGAAAATATATTGTCATGTAAAAGGAGAAACATGGGAAGCTTTCTGGGAGAACAAGTATCAACTTCAAAGAAACAAACATCGGACTCTGTGTCTCTCTGTGTCTCTCTGTAGTTACAGAAATGTGGAACATCTTCTTTATTTAAAACTATATGGGAATGTGGTTAAATGATTCCAGATGTTAGATATGGAGAAAGGGGGTATGCGTGATCCGGATGGTGTGTGTGTGGTTTGGGGGGGGGGGGGGTTTCCGCCGGTCCTACTGGCAGGATTAATACCATTATTATTATTTTGCAGGTATTTCAAGCCGGAATCATCCTCCCCCCCCCCCTTCATAAAAATCAAATTATTGCTCCACCAGAGCATTACAAAATGATGATGATGTTGATGATGATGATGATGATGATGATGATGATGATGATGATATAAGTATATATAATGCAGAGTTCTTAGTGATATACTTTTTAAAACCGGGTTTTAGTACAAGAGGAATTCATTTTTTCTCATTTATTATTCATGAAATGTAAATTCGTTGCATATATAACGATATATGTTTAAAACATCTGCTTATGATTAACTTTCACAAAATTATTTCATTTTAAAAGATAAATAATAGTAGTAAAGAAATTGATCGATAATGAAATCATGTCTTCGGTGTTTATTTATTTACTTTTGACTTATATTTTATAGATAGGATTTGACATACAAAACAATTTAAAACCAAACGGGAAATATAGGGTGTGTTCCGATTTGCCTACTCGCTTAAAATAACATCTACCGTAATTGGGTGTGAAAGGGGCCCCCGTAAGGGGTGTTACTGATATTTATTTTAGTAGGCGTATCGGGAATAAACCAAATGTATTAGTCTTGTATGTTAAAAATTAAATTATCTTTCAAATGCAGACAGACTTATTACGAAATGAAGCTAGTTACATGGCATATTCTAAAGTCTGAGAGTTAAAATTCCTCTAGATATACCAAAATTTAATAATATCATCAATAATGTACTTGGAAACATCTATAATAAATGTTTTATTTTTTCTTAAAATGTTTCTTAAGTACTTGTTTCTACAGCTTTGGTAAATTTGTCTTGATCGTACCATTTCCCCTTAGTAGGGGGTTAATCTTTCTTTATATACTGTGATAAGTTGTTTATTAAACTACATTATATCAGTATCAAAGATTTAAAAATGCTATTGAAAGCACTAGCCAAAGCGTCTTCAAAAACTCGTTGACTTCTGATTCGACTTTAATGTATTTACTGTTTTGTCGACCTTTAAGTATTAATACGGTCTATTTATGCAAAAATGTTGATAATAAAACCCAATGTTTTCAAAATGGAGTAACAATTAATACTTCAGTTTACACTACTGATTTGTGAACAATTAAATACCTATCAAACTGTTTATACGGGTAATGAAATATGTATGGGATTAGATCAGAGAAAATCTGTAATGAAAACAGAGCAACAGATTTAAATCAAAGGAACTTTAAGTTGAACAACTTTTACATAACATTTGGGAAATAGATAGCATTAAATCAGGTTATTTAAACGTTCTCTTGTAGAAGGATTAGGTACAACTCTCTCACGAGAATTACCGTCAACACATTATCACTCTTTTCATTACTAAGAAGACCAAAAGGAGTTTGAGGCTTCTTAAACATACCTTAAAATGATGTCTACAATTCTTCTTTTAGAACACCTAGAATTAGAAGAATTTTGAAAATATTTGAAAGCCTGTATCATTTATTGGTTACATTTTAAGAAATAATTCATTTTCCATTTTGATTCATTATTTACCATGTATAAATTTTATTCATGATTCAATGAAATAAAAAGGTCATATATTACAGAATTAATCATTTCACCATGCTGGTTCTTTAGACTTGATAATTGTAAAATTACTTTCATTTCATAAATTTGATAGGAATGTAGAAGGAAGATTTATATGAAGTCGAACATTTCTCCAACATACACATGAGAGAAAAGTTACCTTCTACATGTATGTTCCTTCGACTCAAACCCTAAAGAATTTTAGTTTTAGTAATATCACAATACTGGGAGTAATGAAAGACTTACCCCTTCCCACAGAAATAAACAAAAAGATTGTAGTTTTTAACATTTTCAAAATATGAAAAGGATATTGACTATTATTCCTATAAAAGATAATGAAACTCATTTTAGATTTTTAAAAGAAATTTTGTATCAACCTATATCTCTGCTTTGTTTTGCTAATTATTGGTATTTTCTATTGAAGTATTTGATTCAACACTTACTGGCGGAGCTAATTAGCCAGGTAATGATATGCAGATCGTAACAATCTCTGAAGTCAGCAGACGACAGCGTGGAGGTCTTATTATCCTCACAAAGAAATAAACTGTTTAACACTGAAGAGCAATTAAAAGTTTCAGAATACGTTTACATTTCAGTCTGGAATGGGGTTTCTTGTCTTTTCACTTTTATGTGTGGGTCATAATTTGTATAAAAACCAATGTATAAGGATCTCTTTGAATAAGGAGATGTTTTAGTCACTAATGCGACATTATAAGTGGTAATCATTGAAAAATACTGGGCATCTACGCGTAATATCCCTTAAATCAATTTTAAGGAGTTGGGCTTCAAAGCAGACGACACGTCTTAAGAGATGCGACCTTCTACACCTCTTTTGATGGAGCTCTTCTTGGTGCTCTTTTGTTGCGAAGACACTCTCATCGACCTTCGTAAACTGGCTGAATTTTCCGAATAAAAGATGCACACATGTTGCAAGGCAATTTATTGGAGATGTTTTGACGATGTTTTCAAAAGGCCGAATTCTCTTATGAATATTTTGTTTGTTTTTTAGATTTATGTTTCATTTCGTTGTGAAACTTGAAAAGGATGGACATAAAGGGTGGTCAAGAAAATTTATGGATCATCTTGGGACAAAGAATATTGTTGCAATAATATTACACTGTCAGCCCTTGATATGCATGGAGTTTTTCGAAAGTCTTTAAAATTGAGAAAACATCGGGCTCAACATTCAATAAAAAAGGGATTTCTTAATATCTCTCCATGTTTTATCAACAAACGATGTTGAAAGTTTTTTTTCCTGTGTCTAGTTCATGTTTATTTACAATTCTATTTTCTGATGTTTTTACAATTCAAAACTTCAAACATTTCCTTTATAGGGAAATTCTATTCAATATTTATGACAGTACATCAAAAACTATTCGACGAAGGTGATATTTATTTTCATTTACTATAATTCCTCTGTCAAATAATCATTTTTGAATTGTAACCACTTCTATTTTGACTGAAATTAATATTAAAGCTGCTAAATTTCGGAAATTGATTGAACATCTTTGGCAAAATAATTGAAAAACAAAAATCGCCATTGTGCTTTTAAAGTGATTAACTCTACCATATCTATATTTTGGCGTAGGGAGAATATTTTACTACATGCATATAGAGACAGTATTACTAGTAATCATTGACAGTGGTAATTCATGAATTTATTATAATGCACTTAAGAATTCACAGTAAAAAAACTGAATACTAGAAACTTTAAATGTTTCCTTTGCTGAGAACTGCCTGGTGCCTAGCCTTAGTATTAAGTTGCCTGGTGCCTAGCCTCAGTGTTCAGTTGCTTGGTACCTAGCTTCAGTGTTTAGTTGTCTGGTGCCTAGCCTCAGTGTTAAGTTGCCTGGTACATAGCCTCAGTGTTTAGTTGCCTGGTGCCTAGCCTCATTGCCTAATTGCCTGGTGCCTAGTTTCAGTGTTTAGTTGCCTGGTGCTTAACCTCAGTGTTTAGTTGCCTGGTGCTTAACCTCAGTGTTTAGTTGCCTGGTGCCTACCGTCAGCGTTTAGTTGCATGGTGCCTAGTTTAAGTCTTTAGTTGCCTGGTGCCTTACCTCAGTCTTCAGTTGCCTGGTGCTAAACCTCAGTGTTTAGTTACCAGATGCCTACCCTAAGCGTTTAGTTGCCTGGTGCTTAACCTCAGTGTTTAGTTACCTGGTGCCTACCCTCAGTGTTTAGTTGCCTGATGCCTACCCTCAATGTTTAGTTGCCTGGTGCCTATTTTAGGTATTTAGTTGCCTGGTACCTAGCCTCAGTGTTTAGTCGCCTGGTATCTAGCCTCAGTGTTTAGTGACCAGGTGTCTAGCCTCAGTGTTTAGTTGCCTGGTGCCTAGCCTAAATGTTTAATTCCCTGGTACCTAGCCTCAGCGTTTAGTTGCCTGGTGCCTAGCCTCAGTGTTTAGTCGCCTGGTATCTAGCCTCAGCGTTTAGTTGCCTCATACCTAACCTAAGTGTTTAGTTGCCTGGTGCATAGCCTCAGTGTTTAGTTGCCTGGTACCTAGCCTCAGTGTTTAGCTGCCTGGTGCTTAGCCTCAGTGATTAGCTGTCTGGTGCCTAGCCTCAACGTTTAGCCGTCTGGTGCCTAGCCTCAGTGTTTAGTTGCCTCATACCTAACCTAAGTGTTTAGTTGCCTGGTGCATAGCTTCAGTGTTTAGTTGCCTGGTACCTAGCGTCAGCGTATAGCTGCCTGGTGCTTAGCCTCAGTGATTAGCTGTCTGGTGCCTAGCCTCAACGTTTAGCCGCCTGGTGCCTAGCCTCAGTGTTTAGTTGCCTGGTGCCTAGCCTCAGTCTTTAGTTGCCTGGTACCTAGCCTCAGTGTTTAGTTGCCTGGTACCTAGCCTCAGTGTTTTGTTGCCTGGTGCCTAGCCCCAGTGTTTAGTTGCCTGGTACCTAGCCTCGGCGTTTAGCTGCGTGGTGCTTAGCCTCAGCGTTTAGCTGTCTGGTGCCTAGCCTCAGTATTTAATTGCCAGGTGCCTAATCTCACTGTTTAGTTACCTGGTGCTTTACCAGATTATAACACCGCTTCGTTTACACAGGCCTGGACTTTGCTTTTCACGCCTATCCTTTTCATGTAATAGCAATCAGATCATCATATTGGAACCGGCATAGCTCATTCAGGTAGGTGCTGGGCTCCTGACCAATAGGTCCCGAGTTTGAGTCCTATCGATAGATTATTAGTGTCCTGTTTTTCTGACGAGACAGTATAACGTAGGCCCCATGTCACGACAGGCGCGGCACGTCAAAGATCTCAGTGCTTCGGGAGGAAGGGGGGTCCTTTGCAAAGGTATAAAGTTCTATGCAATGCATCAGACATATGTCGTCACCATATAAGCGCAATAATATTGATGTGTTGTAAAACAATTATTAAACAAACGAACAAAGCAAACATACTGAAAGTATTAATGGTAGAGTAAATATTATATACACATTTTGATTTATATCAACCATTGATGTCTACAATCGAATGCCTCATCAAATAAATGAATACAGTCTTCACATGATTCAAAGGATTTGTTCCAGTTGCCACCTAAGCAAGGGTAGGGTAAAACTCGGTGAAGGGCGGACAGAAGGGGAGGGAGGGAGAGAGGAGGAACGGAAAGGAAATGGGCGGAAGATGAGAGAGGAGGAAAGAAAAAGAAGGGCATAGAGAAAGGACGGGGTCGAAAGGGGACGGATAAAGGAGACATGGAATGTGAGAGAGGGGCAGTGGGAGTCTTATCCCTGAAATTCCCTCTTCCATGGATTACAATGATCGACATGGATGAAAAATAGTAGCAGATTATTGGTAAAATTGATGAACACTAGATTTTAATCATTTAATCGTTTATTGTTATATATTCATAAATGAAGTGCTTATTGTTAGAATGCATCCACCGAATATTTGTTTAGCACTAATGTCACATATTCAATATACATCATAAAATCCCGTCACGGCAATACTAAAACCTATACCGCGTACCGTGACCGTTCTAATCAACTCTTTCGGATCGGGATATCGTAGAAAGAGCAATACAAGGAGGGCATTACCCAAAACAATACATTGGTGGGTTTTTTTCATCACTGTAGTAAATGACTAGTTCTACCAGAATACCCCATCGCTGATCAGATTAACTGTGATAACATGGTTATCGCCAATGTTGATATTGGCAGAAACGACAAAGCAAAGATCATAAATGTCGCCATAAAAGAGAACTATAACATCGACTCGTTGCCAATTGATAAATATAATTATGTTTAGCCATACCGTGTCTTCAAACATGCCAACATAAATTAATTGCAGAAAATGAATATTATTATCTCATTTATTTATGTAATGATAGAATTCTCGCTGATTTGAAAAAGGTTTTAATTTGTTAAATTTTCAAGTTGTATAACGATTATTCCATTATATTCGACACATGGAGATATTATGTTATCAATTTTTCAAAGATTGTGGAACATTACCGAAAAGAACCGTACGAACATGGACTGCAAAATCTGTCCATTTCAAATGAAAAAAGACCATAATACGCGTAATACATTGTTACTTTATTACCATGGATTATATCGACACTCGCTTGGTTAATTGGCGTTTTACGTCCCTTCCAACAATATTTCTGCAATAATACGACAAGGTAACCAAACTCTAAACTAGCGCAATCCTGAAATCGAACCCGGACAGTCGGCGCCTTATATGGCATATATAGTTTGCAGCAACAGATTTCTGATTGGCAAGAAATCCCCCTACTTTCCTTCCACTACACGAAAATATCTTATGATATATTATTACATAAAACATGGCATGAAATTGCCGAAAGTGAAAAAAGAAATCCCATATCACTCCTAATTTTCGACCCATTGCATATAAATTTTAATAATTTAGTAGTACTCTTGACAATAACATAATAATATTGCAATAACAAAGACACATGCGACAGTTCCCTGTTTGTATCATTAATAAATAATTGTATTATGAAGAAGAAGCCATGTTGCATTTCGGATTTCTACACAAGACAATTCCGTGTCGTCAACATCTACATTGATCATGACACATCAATTTCATCGTCACTTTCAGAAGACTCTCCCGCGTTATTTTGTGAGTATTCAAAGTCATGTGATCTTTCTTCTACGTCATCAGTTTCCGGAAGTGGAGAGTATGATGCGGTTGACGCAGGAGTACTGTCGTTTATCTGTTCCTCATTCGTTATTGGCGTAGAAGCTACGTCCGTCAAGTCAAGATTTTGATTGCCTTTGTTTGGAAGTGTCGAGTCACGTGAACCACCGGTCGAAAGTAATTCTCTTTCTTTAGAATTTCTCCATTTCATTCTTCTGTTTTGAAACCAAATTTTGACCTGGAATAATATAAAAAAAGCCGTTCATGAATCATACATACAAAATTCTTTACTGTCATCCATAAGATTTCATATCAGTATATATGTACCATTACATATTCACACACACACATTCACACATATATATTCACATATACAAATGTACACTATAAATTTCATTTAGCAATAAAAATAAAGGTAAAATATAATGAAATAATAAAACCATAATAACAAATAGATTTTTACATACATCATACATATTCTACAATTATAGTAAATTAAGTTCTCTTGAAACATAATTCTCAAACTTTTTATGCAAATACATGTACGACTTGTACGACATGCATATTATATATATATATATATATATATATATATATATATATATATATATATATATATATATATATATATATATATATATATAACTTAATTTGTTATCTAAAATTAGTGCGTGCAGAAATCTTTATTTTTATATGTAAATAGATAATCAATGCTAACACGCTATGATAAGATACACATATATGTGTATTTTAGATTGGCAACTCCTGGGGTAGTTCCGAGATTTGCAACTGCAGGGCTGTTCCGGGTTTTGAAAAAAAGACAAACTCCCTCCCAATCCTTCAGCTATCCCAGCTTTAAATCAGAAAGTTGTTACTAAAACATACGCCATAATATTCATCTACCACTAAATGATGCATTCATATAAAAAGTTGGTATGATATTAAAATGTAACACAAGCTCGCTTTTACCGACATCTTCCTGAGGAATATTGGCATGTTGGTATTGTTCCGTAATATCAGCCGGTGGCATCGAACTGGGTATCGGGTATTCAGATTTCTCGTTACTATTACATTGATTGTCAAAACCAACCCCGAATACAAATTAACATAACTAATATAACTAACGAATGTCCCCTACTACGTTAAACTTTTCATTCCACACAATATACACTATATATATATCTACATCATTGGTCATATATGTATCATTTTACGCTACACTATCGTTTTTCTCTCCCGGTCTCTTGTATAAAGTAATTGTAGTTATCAATTTCATATTCATGCCCTTACATTTTAAAGTACTTAAATGTAACATATTGCAAATTATTCATATTGTAGTGCAAACGTCATTGACTTGATATGCTACGGAAGGGCTTATTATTGATATGCTATTGTATTCTTTTGAATTCGTCGCCCTATATCAAATGATAAAACTATAAAGTTTGTTAATAGACAGAGTAATTTCTCCGGACTAGCCAATCGAACAATCCCTTACATGTCAAACACATCTGTTAACAACGGATGAGACATAGAACAAGCCTCTGGTTACAATCTATCGATAAACTCATTATTGCATCTAGATTCATATTGCTTCTCAATAAATTCTAAGTAAATTCCAAATTAGGAAAGCGAAGTTATTTCTTGGCTCATCACCTACATTCATGTACATTCTATGGAGATTTTACCCCAGGGGTGTGTTCGAATAGCGTTTCGGGCAAGATTGCAAAATTAGCCAAAACAAATTTGCAGCACTTATTGCTAGATCAAGCGTCTGGATATGTCATGTTATTAGCGAGCAATTGAAAATAGCGCTAAACTAGGCGCCAAATTCTCTTGTTCATTAACCGTTTTGATTTCATAAAAGTCTCAAGATATTCTGTTCATGACACAAATGTTATTTGCTATTGTTCATATGACCATTGTGAAGGAAATATCAATTTATATGTGTTGAGATAGCAATTTTCAGAACAAATCGGTTTTATAGCTTTCGGTATATTCCTGTTTTTGAAGATTATTTCCCGTTTTATCAAGTTATAAATTTTAGTCATTATACTTAAAAGGTAGATACGTATGCCTTCATATGTACATGTAGATAATGCCAGTGTGTGTGGTAGAAACATGTACATGTAGATAATGCCAGTGTGTGTGGTAGAAACATGCACATGTAGATAATGCCAGTGTGTGTGGTAGAAACATGTACATGTAGATAATGCCAGTGTGTGTGGTAGAAACATGTACATGTAGATAATGCCAGTGTGTGTGGTAGAAACATGTACATGTAGATAATGCCAGTGTGTGTGGTAGAAACATGTACATGTAGATAATGCCAGTGTGTGTGGTAGAAACATGTACATGTAGATAATGCCAGTGTGTGTGGTAGAAACATGTACATGTAGATAATGCCAGTGTGTGTGGTAGAAAACATGTACATGTAGATAATGCCAGTGTGTGTGGTAGAAACATGCACATGTAGATAATGCCAGTGTGTGTGTGGTAGAAACATGCACATGTAGATAATGCCAGTGTGTGTGGTAGAAACATGTACATGTAGATAATGCCAGTGTGTGTGGTAGAAACATGTACATGTAGATAATGCCAGTGTGTGTGGTAGAAACATGCACATGTAGATAATGCCAGTGTGTGTGGTAGAAACATGCACATGTATATTGGTATGTGTGTTGTTTCTCTTTTTGTTTGCTCTTTCAATGATTTTTCATGTTTTACGTTGCGTCAAGATTTTATTTTTTACAGCAAAGACATCTGTTTTATTTTTCTCGTCCGAAAAACTGAATACCGTCGAATTGTTTGTGCTACACGCATTCGGAACTTCTCTGTTCCTATCAATGCATACTACTGAAAGGGTTGCGTCGTCTCTTGTGTGATTTAATTTGAATACATACTATAACTATAATGGAAATACGAAATTTTATTTTCAATCATCTTTGAAACCATCTGTTCAGAATCTTTCTTTTTCAGACCTTTGACTTTGATACCTGAGTATTTGTTTTTCAAAATCCATGTATGGAAACATTTTATTCTAAGATTTCATGCAAAGGATCATTTAAACGAGTCAGTACAAATATTCTGCAAAAGAAGCTAACGACAGTTTAAGAGAAAATACTTTATATTAGAGTCTCAAAACAGTTTAAGTTCAACGAATATATATCAATCAAGATTATCTTAAACTTTTCAAAGGATTATCCCTAATTTTCATATCTATAGTATATTGCGATTTCCACATGTGTCTTAGCTATTGCGTAAGAAACACTTATACAAAAACTATCCTTAACATTCTGCAACTATTCTGAAAGTATTGATCCCTTCCATACCGCCCAGTAACTATCTTAAAATGATCTCACTATCATTCAAAATAATCTCACGCGACTATCCAAAGTACATATTTTTTTTTTTTTGGATTATCTGGCTACTACCCTGAAATATGTCTCAAAGTTATCAGATATACGATCATGCGACTTTACTAAATACTATCTTACGAACATACGTTAACCGTCTCTTCGCGGTTTTTCTGGAAAAAAAGAGGGGATGGGGAGGGATTCGACTAATCTTAAGGTATTATCTTCCGGATATCTCAAACATAAACTGAAGACTGTCCTGAGATTGTCATACGTATGTCTTATGTTTATCTCAAACTAAAGATTAATCCGAGATTGTCGTACGTATATCTCACTGTTATCTCAAACTGAAGACTATCCTGAGATTGTCGTACATGTATTTTAAGGTTATCTTACACTGAAGACTATTCTGAGATTGTCGTACATGTATTTTAAGGTTATCTTACACTGAAGACTATCCTGAGATTGTCGTACATGTATTTTAAGGTTATCTCACACTGAAGACTATTCTGAGATTGTCGTACATGTATTTTAAGGTTATCTTACACTGAAGACTATTCTGAGATTGTCGTACATGTATTTTAAGGTTATCTCACACTGAAGACTATCCTGAGATTGTCGTACATGTATTTTAAGGTTATCTCACACTGAAGACTATTCTGAGATTGTCGCACATACAATGTATATCTTACGACATCTCATGACTATCTTACATGTTGTCTCGCAAATATTGCAAATATTATTTTAATCCTTACCAAGTACGAACTTAGAAGTCGTTGTGTTATTATTTACTAGTACATTTATTTTTGTAATGTGGAAAAGAAATAATGCAGGTGTAACGATCATTACCTGTGAATCTTTTAGTCCGAGTTTTGAAGCTAATTTCTTGCGATCTGGTTTGCTAATATACTTTTGTTTTTGGAACATCTTTTCCAAACCTTTCCTTTGCATATCAGAAAACACGGCTCTTCTAAGCATACCTCTCCTTGGCTTACCACGCATGTTGCTCAGGAAAGTAAAAGCATTTGACATTGGTAAAATTGGAGAACCTGAAATTTAATACGCTGGTTAATAAGTGAGTGAGTCAATGAGCCAGTCACACAGCAAGTCACTCAAACAGTAAGTCAGTCTGTCAGTCACTGAATCAGTCAGTCAGTATCACCGTGCCAGGTTTGTTTCACCTATAACGTGGTGGTTCCCGTCCCCTTGCTTTGCTTGTTAAACCTTAAAATTGAAACGGAACAAATCGGACCACAGAGATTTCATGTACACGCCATCATTGACTTGCGAGACAGAATTCGAACCCTTCTGATTATTAGTAATACATGTAAACGGCTGAACCAGTCACCTTCCGGAAAAACTTTTGGATGTGCTAGTCGCTCATAGGTAAAAAGGACAGGGAAGAGTTTAGAAAATGAGTTAATGGTCATGCTTACGCATTATATTTCTTGAATTTAAGCTGTTACAAAATAATAAGGAAAGGGTCCCACTATTAAAATAGAATTTCACTTCGCTAAGCAGACGTTTTTTCTTATAAGATTATGTAAATCTAATTAACTCAGAGAAAATGGGATTTGATCGACAAGTAATGCAAAATATAACATTTCATTGACTACTTCCCTACATTTGGAAGGTCATTATTATTATTATTATTATTATTATTATTATTATTATTATTATTATTATTATTATTATCATCATCATTATCATTATTATTGTTGTTGTTGTTGTTGTTGTTGTTGCTGCTGCTGCTGCTGCTGTTTTTGTAATAATGACAATAATAGTAATAATAATAATAATTTTTATTATTATTACTATTGTTATTATTAATATTATAATAATAACAATAATAATAATAATAATTATTATTATTATTATTATTATTATTATTTTATTTTTTTTTTAATTATTATTATTATTATTATTATTATTATTATTATTATTATTATTATTATTATTATCATCATCATCATCATTGAGTTCAAAACGAGGGAATTCCCGACTGGATTTAGTTGCAATTGAGATGTACGTAACTGATTATAAAGAACAGATTATATAACTCTCAAATGTTAACCCACTCAAAGACATTCATTTAACGTTATATTGCCTTATATTATTTAAAATGAAGTCCGATAACTCCATCCATCTTTATTGTGTCAATAGTATGCGACAATCATCGGTAAAATGTCCACTTAATGTGTCTGAAACACATGCGTTTTACGATGGTCCCGCCACGAGCGATCCAGATTGTCCCTACCACAGGGACAGATGAGGTGCTATTTGATTTTTATTATAACTGGAATTACTTTTACATATGTTACTTGATCAATATGTGTATATTACTGACATTATACGTCATTTTTATTGGGAATATCTCATAGGCATATATAATGGAAGTGCCATACGTACAACAATTATCCCTCGTCGATATAAACTGCAATATAATTATTTTACAAACGATTTATTTCTGGTGTTAACAGTTAGAGATGACGCAAGATATGATGGAAGAGGACATGTGGGTACGATAGGAAATTTAGGTTTGGAGCGGTTTTTTTTTTTTTGTTTTTTTTGTTTGTTTTTTTTTTTTTTTTTTTTTTTTTTTTGTTTTTTTGTTTTTGTTTTTTCTTCATTGATTAAGATTTTGAGTTTATTTCACACTGCTATAACTATAAAACTCTCCAACTTTACATTATTTATCAGACCACAATGTACTATTAATAGAATAAAGTCACTGTAGGTCGCATTCAACGTATCCCATCCTTTTCAAATTGGACCTACTATACCCTGGGACTCAGCACAGTATTGCCACAGTCGTATCCCTGCAGTTATAGTATTTTCATCTTGTATATTCATCTGTTTTCTTATCGGATATAACTGACAGAACAAGATGTATTTACTCCTGGTCTCTGATTCAGACTTAAAAAAAAGACATCGATCTCACTTTCGTGTCTTACATCAATACAACTAAATATATCGTACAGGCTTCTGGTATTATATAATCACCTTTCTAGCATACCCCACTTTCTTATGCCCCATACTAATGATACATATGCTTTATACAAGTTCATTTTGCATTTGGAAACCACCTGTCTACTGTGGCCATGCGTTCTTCTTCACTTTGGTGACAACAGGAGACAGATTTGGCTTTAACTGTGTACTCATATAAATCAGAAAACAGTCTTGCAATAAAAGTATACATTGTGAAAGTATATAAAGCAAATTGATTTCCTCCAAAATACATACCCTACCGAGTATTTCAAGAATATCAATTACATATTCAGCTCTAAATTATGAAATTGTTGACACGGAAACGAGTGCTTCGAGTCATGTGTTCACCTATCTTTAAATTTGAAACGGCTAGATCAAAAGAAAAAGATGTTCTTTTGGACTAGTTTGAAGACGTAGCAGGTACAAAAGGGCCATAACTCAAGACAATCCGACATTTAATACCTATCTAATAACAAGACACTGAGAGCAAATACTTCTCAACAATAGGTCTTAGCTGTAATTGGTAGATGCTTCAAACACATGGACTCCATCTACAAATAAGCCAAATTTCATCTGCATTCATCACCTCCTAATAGATTAAATATCCAAAGAATATCTTGAATTCTGCTCCGAAATGAGAGTACTTGAAAAATGGATTAAAGAAAACTTTGGTGTGACAAATTTTGATCATAAAGACATTAACATTACGAGTGGATCATTGTAATTTTTCGGCTCGGTGATTTATTGACAAGGAGTGCTAGTCAAATATTTTTATGATTAAAAATGCCAAAAACAAATATAGATACTAAATCCTTTTCGACGGTGATGTTATATTGAGAGTTTAAGAGGTGTGGTAATACACTTTTTCAGTTGTTTGCAATGGATAGTATAGAATAGTGAAAAAAATGACAGTCGTAAAAATAACTCTAAATCAGTATGTTTGTGTTCGAAAAGGGTTGGAAAATACAGATTCATACTTTTTCCTACTTGACTTTAAATTTTCTCTATCACAAATACACGGCATGGTTGTGCAGTATCATATGTAATTAAGTTTAAGTTGTAGATGAATTCCCAATCTGTATCATTACAATCGGAACTTTTTTGCTCTTTTCTTTGGAGGAAACACTGACGATGAGGGGTTCCGAACTATGCTTTTACAACATTATGCAAAAATTAAACGCTACAGATCTAGATAAATATCAATATTTATATGTATATGCATTTAAATCAATCCCACATGTTACTTAATGGCAAATTTATCTTCCAACATATGTTTCATATTTTCATGAATATGCAATTTTTTGCCGTTCTATTATACATTTATGTATTACTAAAATGCAATAACATTCAAGAGAAAAAAAGCTGATAATAAAAAGAATCGTTTTGAAAAATAGAATGAATATAAATGTGTGTAATTTTGATTAGTAGTTTAATATCTGGTGCTAAACAAATGATAAGAAGCGCCACCTGGTGACTGACGTCTTATGATACACTGCAGCCAGTTTTCTGAAGTGATACCTATCTTTATTAGGCCATTATTGCTTGTTAAGAATCTCCATAAAGTACAGTCTAATAGCACTATTGTTATAGCCATTAGTGTAAATATCACTACACCATGTAACTATTTTATGTCGCGCATTGATCACTTAGCGTTACGATGTAATTTGATCGTATCGCTTCCCAACCAATCAGTGCCGTACAGAAGTGAATTAGTACGTATGTTAGATGGACAACTGGTCAATTAAAACCTCATGGAATGTTATGAGATACTTGTTTTGCCCTTGGTCCATCACTTAAGAGAAATTCGAAAATTTCATGACTCAAATGACTATGACTCAAGGCGTTACCTCGGTCAAATTAAACGTTGGAAGAAAATATGTAGAAATTTCATGAATATCGTTTAACAAGTAGACGGCTTGCTTGTCAAAATGTTTTTTAGGGGAGTTTCTAAATGTATAGATTTTCAACTGAAAGTAAGAAAGTATATAAGCTACTGCGATTTGTTTTTACATATATTTCCTTGGTTCAATCGTTTGCATTGATTTCTAGGTATCCCGAAACTGAAAACTGAAGTTCTATAGGCTAGTATAACTAAATCAGGATCTTCTTAATAAATGCACCCACAACAGAAAATGGTGAGATATATTGGCTACATATACTTAATATGCAATGAACATACGAAACATATTTCGAAAAAAGGAGAATGGGACAGCGGGTTACAACTGTTTGTGATGTACTCCCCTTTAAACATCGGCGTAATACTACTGTGTTCATTCGGTTTTACCTAATAAAGAGGGATTCTGTCCCGCTCCTGCTAACCCCCCCCCCCTTTCCCCTTCCTCATTCTGGCTCTGAGCATGTTTTGCAGTTGTTAAGACTTAAACCCAACTCGTAAATTATGCACGTACAATATCCCTCATGGGAGATGAAATAAATGTAAATGATTCTTATCTTCTGACAATACCCGTTTTTCTTAACTCAAAATGTGACAAGAATGACTGTTGAAAGACGTAAAAAGAAAAATAGAAGTCCGGATTAATGCCAAGTCACATAAAAAGATGTTGTTCGAACAACCCACTAAGACATGTATGTAATATTTATTTTGCGTAATCTGGGAAGAGCAAACTAGCACAACACAATCACCCTCGATTAAGTCCTGTAATGTCTTATCTTATTGTAATAGTTAATCCTTCATAAAAAGGAAATGTACCGCAACGATGCATAGATTCCCAGGATAAAATGCAGTCTTTGTCAACACTGTATAAATCTAGTTATATCGATGTGCTATGTCTTATTATTATTTTTTTTTTATCAATATCATATATAGTTGTATTTTTAATAATGCAATTATTATTCATTTTACTAGTGTATAACAAAATATATATTATATTGATATAATCACACATGTACATATTGTTTCTATAATGAACCATATATTATTATAAGATTTCTACCTACCTGCAAAATATGGGTGTCTAAGCATCCCGTGGAGATGGTGGTCGTAGAGGGGATGTCTGGGAACACAACCCTGACAATTCAGAGAGCCTCCCATCCCGCACGTCTTACTACAAACAGACTGACCGACGGACGATGACGATGTTGTGGAAGAAGCATCGGATGATCGTGCACGCTCGCCTGTAATGAAAATGAATATTGTATCGTATGATATTGTATTGTATGCTGTTGTGTAATACCGTTTCAGGATTATTTTATCTATAAAGTGGCGGTCCGAATTCGGTGTGGAGAGAAACGGAATACCCCGGGAAAACATCGCGTACACAACTTTCGGACAGATATTCTAATATCTTATTTTCATGGGGTTTTTATGTTTCATATTCATACTGTAGATAGATAAGAATATTTCGTTGCTTTCGGCAATTTTTCATTCATATCGTTTCATGGAGACAGGAAGTGATCAACACCTTAAACATAATGGCGCTATCCAGGAATCGAACCCGGGCCGCCAGTATCGCAAGCCACTACACCAAGACTGTCCCTATGCAATAACAAGATTCTTTCACCTATATGGTGATTGTTGGTGTGGAGAGATGAAGGGTAACACCCCACCAAGATTATTTCACCTAGCCTATATGGTGGCGGTTGGTGTAGAGTGGTGGAGGGTAATACCCCACCAGGATTATGTCACCTTTATGGTGGCGGTTGGTGTGGAGAGGTGGAGGGTAACACCCTACCAGGATTATTTCACCTGTATGATGGCGGTTGGTGTAGATGGTGGAGGGTAACACCCCACCAGGAGTATTTCACCTATATGGTGGCGGTTGGTGTAGAATGGTGGAGGGTAACACCACTCCAGGAGTATTTCACCTGTATGGCGGCGGTTGGTGTGGAGTGGTGGAGGGTAACACCCCACCAGGAGTATTTCACCTATATGGTGGCGGTTGGTGTAGAATGGTGGAGGGTAACACCACTCCAAGAGTATTTCACCTATATGGTGGCGGTTGGTGTAGGTGGTGGAGGGTAACACCCCACCAGGACTATTTCACCTATATGGTGGCGGTTGGTGTAGAATGGTGGAGGGTAACACCCCACCAGGAGTATTTCACCTATATGGTGGCGGCTGGTGTGGAGTGGTGGAGGGTAACACCCCACCAGGATTATGTCACCTTTATGGTGGCGGTTGGTGTGGAGAGGTGGAGGGTAACACCCCACCAGGATTATTTCACCTATATGGTGGCGGTTGGTGTAGGTGGTGGAGGGTAACACCCCACCAGGATTATTTCACCTATATGGTGGCGGTTGGTGTAGATGGTGGAGGGTAACACCACTCCAGGAGTATTTCACCTATATGGTGGCGGTTGGTGTGGAGTGGTGGAGGGTAACACCCCACCAGGATTATTTCACCTATATGGCGGCGGTTGGTGTGGAGTGGTGGAGGGTAACACCCCACCAGGATTATTTCACCTATATGATGGCGGTTGGTGTAGAGTGGTGGAGGGTAACACCCCACCAGGATTATTTCACCTATATGGTGGCGGTTGGTGTAGATGGTGGAGGGTAACACCCCACCAGGAGTATTTCACCTATATGGCGGCGGTTGATGTGGAGTGGTGGAGGGTAACACCCCACCAGGAGTATTTCACCTATATGGTGGCGGTTGGTGTAGATGGTGGAGGGTAACACCCCACCAGGAGTATTTCACCTACATGGTGGCGGTTGGTGTGGAGTGGTGGAGGGTAACACCACTCCAGGAGTATTTCACCTTTATGGTGGCTTTTATGTTTTGTGTGAGAGGGAACAGCAGATTTAAATTACTTTATTTGGATTATTTTCGCTTTCAGCGATTTTCAGTCATACTGCGGCATGGAAAAATGTAACCGACCTTTAAATATAGTTGCGCAGTCCAGGAATCGAACCCGGTAGATTTGTTACCTAATGATTATAAAACGTAATAAAGACAATGGAACTATTGTAGAAAAAATGTACATGGTATCTTTGATGTTATACAAAATTAAAGTATAATAACTATAACACACCGTTATAAAATTTTATATATGGTTTCGAAAATACTTGTAAATATTTATAAACATCTATACATATATATAATGTACGAGCAAATAAATGTTTCTCATTTATAATTGATACACATACATACATATGTCATTTGATAACTTTTGATTTTTTTTTTTATTAAAATTGATCACATGACAACGGTTCAGAAAAATCTAAAGTTATCAAATGACACATGCATGTATACATACATATTTATATTTATATTTATATTTATATTTATATTTTTGTTTATTTATATATATTCTTAAGGGTATATATAATGTACTTAGAATTAAAAGGAAATCATGCATGCAACTTTATCAACCACAAGATGCCATATTTTATTATGTAAAAGTAAAAGTACAAAGTCATATTTAATTTTGATATTAATTAGTAATATATGCAACATTATAGTTATGATTTATTGTATTATATAATCACGTTTCCTATATTAATTCGTTTCTTGACAATGAAAAAAATCCGTATCTTTAACTACTATTAAAGAAGATGAAAAGAACGATGTCACTTAATGCATTTCATCTTATGTATATTTGACTGTTATATGTAAAGTTAGATACATGTAATATAGATATGTATCATTAATTGTTTAAAATGTGTTATGATATTAACCTATTCAGATACGATACATGTATATATACTTATATTTCAAACACATCATAGAATGATTATAATGTGTAAAGTATTCATACATATGTACATTGATATCAATTATATTAGGATAAAATAGATAATGAAATTTTATTATATTGATAATTAACTTACTCAGTTTTGTGGATGACTCATCGGATCCGAGAATTGCATTAACTCCAAATTTCAAAAAGGGCGTCGATGAAGATACAGTACTTTGTGCGTTTATAGAGTTATCTCCCATTGAACTGGGAACTGGAGGTATACCGGATGGAAGTCCATGAGCGAAAGGAAAATGTCTACCAAACAAAGACTGATTTCGCTCTCGAAGTAAATTTTCTACCAGAAAAGATGTTGATGAAGCTGAATTCGAACTCTGTGCCTCGAGGTGAGCCGCCGCGGAACGCAAATAAGTCTGATAAAGCTGTGACGGGGAAAGCACGTTCGGAAACATCGTAAGTATTTATGAGTGCGATAATCTCTTTAAATGTATCCTACTTAATACAGTAAATTATTCATCTTTAAAATGCATGCAATATAATTCCATGTAAGTATGAATGCACGGCATCAAAGATTGCCTATCATGAAATCTCGTGAGTACTTCATCAAACACGACTCAGACAAAGTACTGAAAAATTAACTCTGCAAATTAGCTTTATCGAGTCTAATCAAACGGCGTCGATTCGGAAACTAGCTTCCAATTGCCCTGTGCTATTATGATTAATACATCTAGTTAGGGAACAAATTAATTCACGATTTCCATTTACAAGTTAAACACGTGGCAAAGGAGCCAATGAAAACTTTCGTTGTATTCATCTTGAGGTAAATCGCTCTCTCGTCGTCCACTAAGGTTGGTGGGCGTGGCTTATAGGGATATAATGCAGAGAGAAGGTACGCTTTAACGCACACATTTAACCATTCATTCAATCCCCTATTACCGTAAAATGAAGTTTAAATATTTTGCATTGTGCTATATGAATATTTAATATGGAGGCTGTTGATGGGAAGCGAGGTGCATTTTTACCTGAGAATTAGAAGGAAGTCAAGCAAACATAAACGGGAGAATAATCGGTTTCACTTTTCTAATTTCATGTTGTTATAAACTGCATACCGAGATAGTCAATTCTATTTTTATTGGGATTCTTAT